>RJWM01000588.1:0-99736 GCA_004363535.1 Dasyprocta punctata
CCAGGAGCTCAGCCTCTGATGATGTTTAGGGGGGAAGAAGCTGAGGGGTGGCCAAGAAGGTAGGGAGGGTACACTGTAAGTGGGGAGTCCTGGAAGGTGAGAGTTGGGGTGTTTTAAGAAGGAGAGCGTGCTCGGTCCAGTCACTTGCTACACAAGACTGTGCATAAGGAGGACCAAGACTTGTCTTTTGGAGTTAGCAATAGGGATCATGGTTGGCTTTGACAAAAGCGGTTTGGAAAGAGTAGCAGGGAAGCAAATCTCACTAGAGAGAGTGCAAAGGAGGATGGGAGCAGAGAGACTAGTCAGTGACCATCACTAACTTCTAATAAGTTTTCTTGCCGAGGGGAAGTAATAAATGGGATAGTAATAGGAATTAGGGCAGAAGCATTTTACTTTCTTTTTGAAGACGGGAGAAGTAAGAGCATGCTTGTATGTTATGGGAATGGCCCAGTAGAGAGGGCAAACGTGGTTCTTGTGGCTGCTGGGCTGAGAAACGGACTGCCACATCCCTGAGCAGGTGAGGGGCGGGTTCAGGACACAGGCGGCTAAACTGCAGCCTGGAGTTTATGCACAGCAACAGGAGAGAAGGTGGAAGTGGAGTCTAACGTGAGTCGTCTTCTAGTTACTTTGATTTTTCTCAATGAAACAGGAAGCAGTGTCTTCAGTTAATGAAGATGAGCAAGGAGGAATAGGAGACTTTAAGAAACTCTGAGGGCTAGCGAATAAGCTAGAGAAATATCAGGTGAGCTTCAGGCAGCTTGAGGGCTCTCACAGGGCTGGTGATCACCAATTTAAAGGGAGTGTGGGCAGCATCAGTGTCTTTCTCTTGCTGCATGAGTTCGGCTGTGAGGTGCAGGCTCAGAAAAGGAGAATCTTTGGTTGAGATGAAAGAGTACAGTGGAGTGAGGACCAAGGAAAATGAGAGTGCCCATGAGGAAAGGATTGTGTGTATGTTTTATTTAGAATTTAAACTGGATGGGAAGGGAAAAGAGGGCATGGTAGGAGGAAGGGATAGTAAAAGTGAATTGAAGGCCCTAGAGCAGTTGAAGGTTGTTTTGAATAGTGTATTAAAGGAAGTGAGATAGGAAATAGGAATTGACAAGGTGATACTTAAAACTGAAAGGAAGGTGTTAATGCCTAAAGGATGAACAGGGCAGGAGTAATTGAAGTGGAAGTGGCACAGGAGATCAGGGAGTAGGAAAGCTGGCTGGGGAAGTAGATGCAACCTGTCAATTACAAGATCCTGGGACAAACGCACAGAACAGTTCCCAGAAGTCCTGCCCCTGAACTTCTTGGGAGAACGCAAGCAGGCTGTCAGTAAAAGGCCTAGATCTCATGTCAGCCTGAGGTGTGGGATCCCAGCACTGCCTCTCAAGACCACATGGAGAAGTTCTCATGAGTTTCCTCAAGATTTGGACAGCATATATGCATGCGGACGTCAAGAACAGCTTGCTATCATGGCTTTACTCACTACAGCCTACCTGCTTCCTCCAGGGAGTACTTTTATCCTGCTTGTTCCTGTTTTACTTAACCCAAACTCACTCTGCAGAGTCAGTTACTCCCTCGCCTTTTGCTTTTACTTTTTTGGTCCTGCTTTTTGCTCATTTTGTTCAATCTTTTATTTGAGACAAGAAGAACCTGGAATCTAACTCCAGAAGGTGAGGTGAGCAACCCAAAACCGGGTAACGTTCATTTGGGGAGCCACTTTCTTTACGGTGCTACCCGATAACAGAAGGTGGGTGCCCGGATATTGGAAGGAGCATCTACATGGGTACTGAAATCATTGCGAATTATGACAGATGCAGTTTGGAGAGCCTCCTAGTGTGGGGATTATTTGTGGGAGATAAGGGAGGGGTCTGGCACTCACTGGGTTTTCAGTTAATGCAGTTTAGTCATTCAGATGTCTAATATTTGTTCAGGACTCTGGGGCTTCTCTCTCACTTGGTGACTTCCCAAGCAGAGGTTGGTGAAGTGTTGTAGCATGGCACTGGGAGGGGGAGGCATACGACTGGGGCAGGGACTAGGTACCTGTTGCTGGGGCTGCTCCATAGTGCAAGCTCTAGGGCTCACAGAGTCACATGCCTTCAGCTCAGCAGTGGCAGCAGCAGATGACAAAAAGTGAGTAGGTGGGGGGCATCTAAACTGACCCCACAGCTGGTGGATGGATGAGGCCTCGTGTTCACCTTCCTTTCTGCAGCATGCCAGCTGACAGTAGCTTCCTGTGCTGGGGTGGGTTTGTTTGTGGGAAATTTTTTGGCAGTGAAAGTTTAGCACCCGATCGAACACATCCTCTCTCTCCCCATTCTCCCTTTCCTGGCTCCTAAGCTGGTTCTCACCTGCTCTGGGGCATTGAGCCTGTCCTGGGGGCTCCTTCTTGGTCAGTCTGATGAAGCTGAGGTAAGGTAGTCCTGCACTCTTATTTATTCATTTTTTAAATTTTAAAAATCGTTTATTAGTACATTTTAGTTATATATAATGATCACATTCATCATAGGGAATTTGTACTTGTATAAGATACATCTTGATTCTTTTGTTTGTTTATTTGGTTGTTGTAGTCCTGTTCTTGCATTTACAGATGAGGAAACTGATATCTAGAAAACTTAATCACTCAGTCTGAAACAGGAGGATCAGAGCTCTACATCCTATGCTCGTCTTGTGTCTAGCTATATCTCTTGCATAAATCCCATGAGTAAGACTTTGAATTGTTCACCTTTGAGGTTCAGATAGATATCCACATATCTTACAGGCATTGAGTACATGTAGAGGGGTGACATCAAAAGCCAAATTGTCATCAGGCTGGGTCTGAGATGTTTCTGAGGCTGAGATGAGGAACCTAATGCCCCTTTGGCAGATAAGTTTGCACGCTTCCTGACTGCTATTGTGGAAAAAGAATTTTTAGGACAAGTCAGTATGAAGTACAGAAGAGTTTACTAAGCAGAGATTTTAGGGTACACTCAAGAGCAGAGTGAAGTGGGGACACTCAGAGAAACGAGAAGCACTGTCGGAACTGGGGGTGTTTTGATGGTGGAAATCTGTGACACCAATCCTGGTGTGGTGGGTGGGGAATGACATATTTATAGGGGAAAGCCTAATTTCCTGGTGAAAAGGTGCTTCATTCACTGGTGAAAGAGGACCATTTGCAGGTAGAAAGGGAATGGTCAAACCCACTTGCAGGTGAAAGGGAATTGCCCAGGCTTATTGTGTTTTGGGAGAACAGAAAGCAAAATTAAATAGGGTTTGTGTCATTTCTTAAATTATGATTTTCCTTCTCTCTCTTCTGCCTAGTTTTTATTTCTCCTATTCTACCTAAAGATTACAATAAGGACAAAACATCTCCTGAAAGAAAGCATCGCTGTAAGTGAGAAAAGAATCTGAAAGAATTAGTGAGTTTGAAGATGATGAACACTAGCTGTAGGTACAGCATGAAGTTCTTAGACATGTGCGCTCTGGCTCTGCCGGTAAACAGATCCAAGCAGCTCGGTGGTAAGAAGGCTCCTTCCCCACTAAAGTTGGGTCACAGAATGTGAGGCTGTATCCCTAATGATGAAGAAGAGAGAGGAAGAAAAAAAGAGAGAAATGAGCCCTCCAGATATGGTGGTGAGCAAGATGCTGATCAAACAGTTAATTCTGTACAAACTGGGCCTTGTGGTTTCATGAAAATCAAAGAATGAAGCCAGGAACACAAAGCAGGGAGTTAATAGAGTTTCATTGGAAATAAGAAGAAGTAGAAAAAGGCTCCTGGTTTCTCCTGGTGGGGAATTTGAAAAGTGGAATTCCCCCATGGCTCCTGAGTCCAGAGATTTTTATGGATAACTGGAAAATTGCTCAGTTGTTTTGTTGACACATATCACAGGTGGGTCTGTGAATTAAAAACGACCAATCAGAACTCAGCTTCTCTAGCCCAATTACTCAGCAGGTGGAGTTTAAAGGAAACTGGAATTTTAAAGAAAAACTGGTTAAATTCTTGGAAACTCAGGAGCTTAGTAGGGAGGGGCTGAAACTCTCTTTAATAGGGAGAGGGCTGCATTCCATGTTGTTGGAGGAAGTTCATTCTAGGTCCAAAGTCCTAGTTCACTGTCTATTCTTATTTTAATCCTTATCAATATGGCTGATCACTGGACTCTAGCTCTGGCCCTTTCTCCAGCTAGTTGCCTTTACATAAGCTAATGAAATAAACTAATTTTTGCACTGAGATGCCCTGGTCAGTGTGATGGTGGGAACAGAAGCAGTGGTGTGCACTGGTGGTCAAGGACATCCATGCCGCTGGAAGGGTAGCCCATGAGGAGCCTTGGGTATATGGCAGACTGACGCAGGAAGCAGGAAGGCAAGGGCATTCTGAAGGCAGGGGATGATGGAGTTTCTAACAGTGGGGACACTTGGAGGGCAGACTTAAGACAAAGATAGGTAACATTTTCCACACAGCAGCACACAAACGAAAATATTTGCTTGGCCCAACAGAGTAGAAAGACACACTGTTTGGGGACAGAGATGAATGGCTTGGGAGCTCCTAAGCCCAGGGCACCACCTGACTGCTCAGAGGATTAAGAAAATAAAGTGAGCATGTTAGTAAAAGCGTGTTTACTGGTTGGGAAGCTCTGCAGCAGGGCATGTATTTTTCTCAAGTAATCCAAGGTTGCTGTAGCAGTTTAGAGAGGCCACTGAGGATGACTGCTCCTTCTCTATTTCTAATTGCCATTCGTGTTTTTTGACTTGACTTCTTCGGTGCAGCATAGCACTTGAGGCTCTAGACTCCTTAGATTCCAGGTAGGAAGAATGGAGTGTGTGTGTTGGTGGGCTGTGTGCAACGACAGATGAAAAGCGATGTGTCTGCCAAGCTGGTTCCTTTAAAAGAGTTTTCCTGGAAGACTTGCTAAAGACTTCTTTATATCTGTTTGGCTGGAGCTGTGTAATATGGCCGTCACTCAGATACTTAGGCATTTTGTAGCTAAGCAATGAAAACAGGGAGAATGAGATGAGTTTGAGAGACTTGTGCAAGGTAGAATGGACAGGTTTTGGTAGTTGATTAGGTGGTTGGGGAAAGGATAGGGGACAGTTTGAGGATACTCCTAGGCTTCTCACTAATTAAGAAGTCAACTAGAAGAGAAGGAGCTTGTATAGGGAATAGGGCTTGTTCAAAATCACATAGAAAATTGGAGGGATTTGAACCCAGGAATTGGGGATTTAAATCCAAATCTCCTCTACTGTTTCTACCAGTATCTGCTCTCTCCTCTAGATCCCAGAATCACAGGTTACTGATATCTTTGAACCTATCAATTTCTTATCCCTTCACTAGCTAGCGAGTAATGAGAGTGCAGGGATAATGCTAATGTGGTGGTGGCATCTTGCTTCTGGAGGGCCCAGTGCAATGAGAGTGTGTCAAAGTGTGCGGAGAAGGGCCACCATTAACACTGCCCCTATTCTCCTTGGTGCCTGGGGGCCACAGAAGGCCTGCACTGAACATTGACTTCTCCCAAAACTAGAACTTTCTCTGACCCTTGCTTTTTGCCTGGCTGATACACAGTATTAGTTTTGTGCTGCTTCTGTAACAAATTACCACAAAGTTACTGGTTTAGCACAATCTTATTCTCTTGCAATTCTGGAGATAAGAAATCTAAAATCAAAGTGTTAGTAGGGCTATGTTCCTTTTGGAGCTTTCAGAGAAAATCCATTTTCTTGTCTTTTTGAGCCTACCTGCATTCCTCAGCACATGGGTCTCTCCTTATATCACTCCAACCTTCTGCTTTCATCATCACGGCTCATACACAGCTCATACACAGCTGTGATTCCCCTTCCTCTTCCTTGTGATTACATTGGGTCCATTTGAATAACACAGGATAATCTCTCCACCTCAAAATCTTTAGATTAATTCTTTAACCACTTCGGGTAATGCCATAATATGAATGAATGATTAATGTCAGATAAGAAATCAATAAATTTAAACCTAATTACTAATGTGATGATATTAAGAGGTCACTATTTGGGGCAGTGATTAGGTTATGAGGGATTCACCCTCAGGAGTAAGATTATTACCCTTTAGAAAAGAGGCCAGCAAGAGTTTGTTAATCCTATGGTGTGAAGACACCATCTATGAAGTAGAGATCAAATCTTCATCAGACACTGGATCTTGAACTTTCTATCTTCTAGAACTGTGAGCAATACATTTTTGTTGCTTATAAATTGCTCAGTTGGAAATATTTTATTATAGTAGCCCAGATGGACTAATGCAGCATTTTCGTGTGTGCAGGGATTAGAATGTCAACACCTCTGGGGGGGGGCATTATTTAGTCAACCACAGTTTAGTAGCTTCACTGTCCTCCTCCTTCCCCTCCTCCTCCTCCTCTTCTTCTTCCTCTGTCCTCTCTTTTGCTCTCCCTCTCCCTCTATTTTTAAATTTTTTTGAGACAGGTTTTGCTGTGTAGTTCAGGCTGGTCTTGAACTCACTGCAATTCTCCCACCTCAGCTTCCCAAGTGTTGGAATTACAGGCATGCACCACTATGCCTAGTTTGGTATTCTGTTTGGGTGCCTGATCTTGTGTTGATAAATAGGGTCCAGCCCTTGACCTTGATGAGCTTATAGTGCAGGGAAGAAAGTATAGAAGTAAATAGCAAATTACTCTTCAGGGTGAGATAGGTCTTTGGAACCTGGAGGGGTGCTTTACAACCTGGCCTTGAGAAGCTAGGGAAGCAGCTGCAGAGGAGAAGCATCCATACTATATATACATGCATATATATTTTCATATATATATGAATTAGCCAGATAAATAATAAATAATAGCACATATTTATATGGTTATTTCTATCCTCCAGATAGTATTTTAAGCAATTAACACATATTAAAGACTTCGAGTTTCTCAATACAGAATAAAATAGATATTAACATCATTCTTATTTTATAGATGAGAGTTTAGACAGGAATCTGTAAGAAAACAGAATGAACAGGATGTAGATAGATAGATAGATAGATAGATAGATAGATAGAGGAAATTACGAGAGATTTGTTATGGAGGTTGGCTCACATGCTTATGGGGCTGAGAACTTCCACAATAGGCTCCCTGCAAGCTGGAGAATCAGAGAAGCCAGTCGTGTAATTCTCAGTCTGAGCCAGAAAGTCCGAGAACCTGGGGGTACAAGTCCTGGAGTCTGCAGGCTGGGAACATGGCATTCTGATGTCCAAGGGAGAAGATGAGTGTTCCAGCTCCAGGAAAGGCAGAATAAACAAATTTACGTTTCTTCTGCCATTTTGTTCTCTTTGGGTCCTCAACCAGTGAAATGGTGGTCATCTACATTGGGTAAAGGTGATCTAGAGTGATCTTCTTTACTTTGTCTACTGATTCAAATGCCAGTCTCTTCCCGAAACACTGTCACAGACGTACCAACAAATAATGCATTAGCAATGTGCTGGTTTCTGTCATTATAGCAAATACCTGAGATATTCAACTTGTGAAGAGAAACAGTTCATCTTGACTCGCAGTTTTAGAGATCCCAGTCCATAACCAGATGGCCTTATAGCTTTTAGGCCTGTGGTGAGCAAGTGCAGCATGCCAGGAGTGCGTGGCAGGACAAAACCACTCATCTCCTGGCTAGGGAGTGAAAGTGAGAAGGAGATGAAGGGCCTGGGGTTGTTTTGTCCCTTTCAAGGGCTCCCAGTGACCTGATGTCCTTCCACTAGGCCCTGCCACTCAGAGGCTCCGCACTCTTCCAGCAGCACTCCCTTGAGGACCAAGCTGCAAAATCACGGGCCTTTGGGTGGCATTTAAGGTTCAAATCATAGCAACCAGATGTCTGATCGAAGTCCTTCTGTATCTCACGAGAGCCTTGGTGATCTGGTCCTTGCTCTGTTCTCACCTCAGCACCATTCCCCACCCCAATGCTGGGGCACCGAGCTCCTTTTATCATCTCACCTGGTCCTTACTTTTCTCTCCACTCTGAACCTTCCATGTGCTGTTCCCAACTGCCCTAGCCTTTCAGAGATCAGCTCAGATGTCACAGTCTCGATAGGGTGCTCCTACTTTCAGTCATGCAGGTCCCTTTGTTATCTGTTGCCAGAGAAGCCTATGCCTGAACCTGACAGTACTCACTTCAGTTGTATACAGCTGTCTTTTCAGTGTATCTCAGTGCCAAAAAATAGGTGATCAATAAGTATTTTCTGACCCTGTGAAAAATATAGGGGAAGATAAGTGTCTAAGAGTAAATAGGAATCAGGCCACCAGACACCATCTAGTCCAAAATCATCCTTCAGCTTCTGGGACACTAAAGAGGGAGCAGTGAGTTCCTCAATGTCACACAGCAACTCAGCGGCAGAGCTGAGGATTCTGACTCGTGGTCCTGAGTCACCTTCGTCATTCCTAGTGTGATGCTTCTTTCCACACCCAGAGCTTTCCTGTCCAAGGCTGATTCAGCCTTCAAGACAGGGCTGACCCTTAAACACTTCTAGGATGCCTTTCTTATTGCACGTTTAACTACACTTGATCCTGCCAAGGTTAGAATTGACTGCTCTTTACTCTGTGCAGCCCAAACATCTTGGATTTTTGTTCTCGCTCTGGCAGGCCCTCCCTGTATCTGATTCTGCTTTCCCCTGGAATTGTGATACATGAAACCAGAGGGGTATGGGATTGTTGGGGGGTTCTTAACCTAGCCTAGATATTCCAGCTAAGTTCCAGAGAGAGAATTCTGAGCTGAACAAGTGGGATTAGCCAGGCAGATGGTGCCTGTGAATTTGTATGTGCTTTGAGTAAGTAGCATTTTTAAGAGAAGAACTCTCATGGGTTGCAGAATGAGATGATTGCTACTCACAGGTGGAGTTTGGACAGCCTAAAGCCCTTTTTTCTCTCAAGGATTCAAATGAGGAGATTGAATTGACTTCCAATGATTTTCCATAATTAACCAATGACAAGTTTGAGAATGTGACATGTAGAGGAGGGGTGCCGTTTACATGTGGTCTAATTGGATTTGTTTCCTACCTTGAGACAGAACTTTTGACTTTTGTGCCTAGAGCCAAGAGGAGTATGGCTTTGGGGTGACAACCTTGTCCTATGTATTTGTTTATGAACGAAGAGGCCTCACTTCCCCGTTTGCCTTAAGAAATCTGCCTCAACCTTCTGTCCTTGTCCTATTTCTTTTTCTTCCCATTTTACTGTTGCCCACCCAAGTTCCTTAGCTTTTGTCCCTTTACCTTCAAGGGAAGTTCTTGCGACTCTTTCCTGATGCTCCTAGCTGTTTAATTCCCAGGGATGAAAGAAGTGGAATGGCCAAGCCACTGTTGTTACCAGGTACCAGGGTAAATGGAGTCTCTGATATTGCTGAGGGGTAACTGTAGTCTTTGGCAGAGGCTGACATTCCACAAGGCCAGGTGAGATTCCCAGCAACCCCTTTCCACATGTATTTTTACTATTTCTCCCCTTCTTCACTTAAGGGAACTTACAGGAGTCTTAATTCTTTACATCTAGGGCATGCCTCAAACTCATTCCTCTCCGCCAAAAAGGCCTAGCTTACGCTATTTTCTGGGAACTCTTTCTGGCCACTGTTCCTATTACTCTTCATTGTGTGCCAAGAGTTTGAAGTGTTTTATCTCTAATCTTCCCTTCTCCAATCAGGAATCTCAGAGGCAATAAGTTATTTGCTTAGGGAGCCAAATCCAGAACTCTGGCTACAGCTCGTTCTCTTTCCACTAGGCTGCAGTCTTCTTCCTTCCTAGGTTTGAGTGCACTTTCCACTAGCCAGAATTTCCTGAAATTCCCCCTCTAGCACAGAGACATGGCTACATCCTTGTTCCACATACCTTGTTCCACTTATCTTGGTTAAAAAAGCTCTAAACTTCCATTCTGTGCCTTTGTCTCTTTTCGTAACCCAATGCAAAGTGCTATGCACTAAACTGATGCAAGAAATATGAGCATGGCTATTCATCAAGCCCCTAGCTCAGTGCCTGGCACATGGCAAGGTTCAGAGTAAGAATTCTGGTACAGACAAAGTTTAAGCCTTGGGGAAATTTTCTCTCAGTCTCCCACCCTGGCAAACCTCACGTAAGATGGGTGTTTAACAAATGGTGTTGTCACATTGCAAATCATCAGTATGGTTTAACGGAAAGACATTGGACTGGAACTAGATGACATTTGTGTAAATTCTCATTTTACTACATTCTGTGCAAACGTTAGCAAGGTTTTTAACTTCTCTGACTTGTCTTGTTTTTGTCAGATTCAAAATGTGGATTATGTATTTATACAATGCCTTCATCTGTTGGGGAGATCCAAGGGGCCCCCTGTAGGGGCAGCTTGGTTGGCTTAACGTTCATACCTTCCTGTCTTTTCTACCTCAATGACTTTATGTTGTTAAAGTGGCAAAAAACTCTTTCATTTTTAAGCAATGCCAAGCAAGTACTTAAAAACAATCATTGTTATTTTTGTCAGTTTGCTTGTAAAACCATGTAATTGGCTGTTTTTCCATTAAAAAATTGAGTAGGGGCTTAGCCCCAGGCATAGTGCATTAATGTAAGTTCCCTCATTTCTTACATAACATGACTCATCTTCACCCTTAATTGAGTGAGGACCATTTGGTAATTGTTTTGGCTCAAGTTATGCAAGACTTGGCTTGAAGCCTGGGTGGTATAACTGGAGAGTTTCAGGGGTCAGACAGACCTGGGTTTGAGTTCTTGCTTCACCATCTATTTGCTTGCATGAAATACCTAATCTCTCTAAGCCTCTTTTCGTTCAAAAGGGGCATGATGCTCTTCACTAGCCCTACACCTGTGTATTATGCCTGGCACAGCAGAGTTAACACTTGCTGGTACTCTCTCTAGAAACAACTTCTTAGACCTCAAGAACTTTGCTGGAAACCCTCTGAAATAATTGCACAGTGTACTGGTGTGCCCTGGGTGTCCACTTCGCATTTGAACCACTAGCAGGTTAAGCTAAACTTGCACAGGAAAGCCTTCTGATAATTAACCTGTGGTTGGGTGATTTTAAACCAGTTTGCATTCTGCCACAGAAACAAAAGATGAGACTGGAGAAATGCTATTCCTTTAATTGAAGGAACGCTTTTATGTTCTCAGGTCTATTTTAATCTTAAGTGCTGATTATACATCATTGTCTCCTGTTAACGGACACTTCTGTAAGTGATCTGCACAGAGAAAAATGCGATTCTTACATAAATACCGTACTAAGAGAAATTCTTATTATCTAATATGCCAAAAAGCTAATCAGATAAAGGAATGGTACAAGTCATTTTTGGACAATAATAAAACTTGATTTTATCTCATGGAAATAAAACTATTTTCTTTTATTATTCTCTTCAGGTAGAACAAAGGCAGTGAAGGAAGGGTATAAGGATATTATACAGCTGTGTTCGGTGAGCTCTTGTTAAGGCTGTGCAGGAGATCAAGGCAGGATGGCCTCACATTTAGATTTTAATGTTTTCCCTTTAGAAAACACACTTACTGTTAATGCTATCTTGTCAGGTATGATTTTTGAATTCACAGATGCAGGTAGAAAAAAGGAAGTGTGTTTACTCAATTGTACAAATACTTGCCATCGTGTGTTTTTACGTGTGTGTTTGTTAAGGAGCAAATGCATGGTGCCTATAGCAAGGATGAAGCAATTTCAAGGACTGGAAGGTTCCTGAATTATCTATGGCAAAAAGCAATGTGTGTAGTATTTTGACAAGTTTAAGGTATCCACAAGGTATGGATACCTCACAAGGCAATGGGAGTTTCAAATGTGCTTTTAAATGTTGTTCTTTGGGGGCGGGTAAATGTCTTATTTATAAATGAATAAGTGATTGGTCTCGAAAAAATTTAAGCAGAACTCAAGTTGATAAAAATTTCTGGTTATAGTCATTTGGTCAGTGCTTGATCTTAGGCAATGAAAGTAAATAAATTTTCTTGCTGGCAGTGACGTGGGATGGCTATAGATCCAAGCACGTTTTTATACTCTTCCTTTCACTTTGACAGAAATAACACTAAGTAAATGCCTTCAGCCTTCTGTGACTTGCGATTTTTCATCTAGGCAAAACAGAATGTACCTAGGACCTTAAAGAATTGGATAATGTCTGCATTATTGTGATTTGTTAGATCTTACCTACAAACTTCTGTAGAAACTATATATGTTTGCCTGGAGATTTAAGGCAAAAGGCTTACACTTGCAACAAGATGAATTTTTTATTTGATGTTAGGCAGTTGTTAGGCATTGCGCTGCTGTTGGGAAACACTGGCAAGACAGTGTATGTATGACGCCCTTCTATGAATATATTCAAGACCTATTTAAAGATCTACAGGTATTTGGGAAACTTTCAGGATTAATCTGTTGAAGTCTAGAGAATGAACTACATAAAATACAATGATTGCACCAACTTCTAATGCTCCAAAATAATGCATGTATTTCAAGTACTCTGAAATGATCTCTTTAAGGAGCAGGGGTGGTGATGAGTGATGACTATCCTAGGTTTGGCAGATATATTTTTGGATCCTAGGAACATGTTTGTGGAGATATCGTCTTGGGATAATTATTTTGTTTGAATGCCGATTTTTCTTTAGAAAAGCAAGAGGCTTGTCTTTAAGATAAAACTGACAGAAGAAATTGGGAGTTCAACTGTGTGAGGTTCAGGCTGACACAGAGGTTTAATATTTAGCTTGGTTAATTAAGCTCCATACTTTGCCTGAATTTAATTATTCCAACCAATGCAGTAATTTAATATAATAATAAAAAATGGGTTAATGAGAAATGGAAGAGAATCTAACTGTTCGTTCATCTGGCTCAGTGGGAGCATTTCTTTTTGGCGTAACACTTTATGGATGGTGATGGTTTATAGGGTATTATGAATTTTCAATTAGCAAGAAAATGAAAATGAAAGACAGACAGTAGATCATCAATGAGTGATCATGTTAGGAAATCACTAAAACGCTCATTCTGTAAAGTTCATGGCACATTTTAATGTGGCTCTGTAATAAGGTAGGCAGTTTTCTTCTTCCCAGGTTGAGTTTAAATCATGTTCTTTCCACACTGTGTGACTACATCTATGTTTAGGGTTTCTGTTTGAAAGTAAGAAAGTAAAATATTTGCTACTTCTAAACAAAAATGAATGTGACAATAAAAAGGTGACCTTTCTTGTGTAGCTGTCACTTTCCACACAAATGGTTTACTACCTTAATACTACACAAATTCTCCAATCTCAATACTGAGCTGTTCAGTAGCATCTGACTCAGTTTCAAAACTCAGCTGGAGATTTGCTGATATTTCAAGTTACTAAATCTAACCGAGCCTTGGTCTTGTCATCTGTGGAATGAGGATAATGCTGACTGCTCCTCTCACACTGCTGAGAGGATAAAGTGAGAGGATGTGGAGAACAACACCTAGCCAGACGAGACACAATAGGTGCTCTACAAATGGTGACTCCTGTCCTTTGGACAAGTCCGAAGTGTGCTTATAAATGAGTAACACACACTAGCAGGGGCCATAATGTCGCACAAAGTAACAAATGCTCTGGCTGCTCAACCAGAGTGTTGTTCCTCAAACTTTTAATCAACAGTGATTTGCCGGGGAGTATCTGGTTAAATATAGATTTGCATTCAGCCCAAGAGCCTGCATTTCTAACATGCTTCCAGATGATGCTGACACTGCTAACTGGGGGCCACACTTTTAGTAGTGTGGAACCAGGGCAATGATTTCTGAATCCTGAGTTGCCTCTGAGAGACTGGGCTAGGTTGCAAAACAGAATTTTACTCTACATTTTTTCCCCTTTCCTTGGTATTAAATATCAGATAAAAATATTGGGGAAATCTGCAGATGCTACAGAAAAAAAAATTTGAATGAACACATTTAAAAATTTGGGAAGCTCAAATTCATTCTACACACTTTCATTTATTGTCTGGACAGATAAAGTACAAATAATTCAAACACAACAAGATTATAAAAAAAAACATTTACAATACTTTCCCTCAGAAATCATCTAAACTAGCAAGATTAACATGAAGTCATTCATTTACAACTAAAGAATACACTGCCTGGTCCTAAGTTTTTTTTTTTTCCTTTTTTTCCCCCAGATTGAACACATTATAGAGAAGATTTTGGCATGCCTTTCCCACTAATGCTTAGCAAATGCAACAAAACTTTGCCAAAAAACTGCGTTCATTCATAGCAGGTGACGTAAAAAGGTCTCCCTTAAGGTTGAACAAGTGTTCTCTGAACTGAAATCTGGTGTTTTTTTTTTTCAAAACTGAAAAAGAGGAAAAAAAAAATTTAAAGGAGGAGTCTATGATGCAGCCTTGGTTTTCATGATCTGTCTACCACTACGACGACGACGACTACAAAGTTCGCCTCTTCAGTGTGAAAACAACAGTCCTGTCTACATGCACTTAGTGGGCTCAGCATGGGAAAAAATGCACAAAATAAGCACAAGTTATAAATAACCATAACGTTTTATTACCATTAAGACTAAACTTGTATTGAAAAGATTTTATATAACAAGACAAGAAAAGCAATAGCAAATTTAACTATCAACTAGATTATGCATAGCGAGTAACTGTTTCTATTACCCAGGGAAGAGCATGAACTCTTGTATTTTTTTTTGTTTCGTTTTTGTTTTAAATATATAACCATACAAAGCACAAACATACTAAAATGATCAGTGCACTGGACGTGGGAGAGTGCTCCCGCAGTCATTTTGTTCCCTTAGCTCTGTTTTGTTTTTCCCAATCTGAATTACGTTAAAATAAAGACCCAGTTGCTTTTATTTTTCTACTGTGCAGTAAGAAAAAATATTCACAACAAACATGACAATATATCAAACAATAGTTCTACACAAGTTACCTCGATACCTCTTTAACTGTCACTTAAATATCATAAGAAAACATTTTAAGACATATACAAACAAAACTAGCCAAGTGTTACAACTTATAATAAATTAACCCAAAGAAAAAATAACTTTATATATATATATTTATATTATATATACACATACACACACAACAGAATGACACAATAATATGCTTCTTCCCATAGTTTAAGTAAACAAATAAGTAGTCTAGCCAATCTAGCTATATTTGATCTTGGCCATAGGCATCATCACATCGGCGATTAAATAAATAAGTGTTTCAAGCAACATAAACAGTGTTTCAAATGTACCAACACAGCCCAATTCTATCAGCATGGGCTACAAAGTGAATCTGAAAATTGCTTAATGAATTTAAAGCAAATGTATCTTTTGTTTTCCTCTCCTAAACACATTACATTTAACTATGATACTAAGATATGTAAATAATTTCGTAGCACCTACTACTCAAACTAAGGAAGTTTTAGATTAAAAAGAAAATTAATCTTTTTAATTTTTGTTCTGCTGACATCCCATACTGATGACTTAAAGAAAAACTGTTTTTCAACTCATCTCCTTGCTTTTGGGTTTTGACTGTGGGGAACTGTGGTACCCTGGGTAGAACAAACACTCCTTTCCCCTAGTAATTAATATTTTTTATTATTATTACATGCTATGAAAAGATATGAAGATCATCTGTTTATAGCCCATCCTTCAAAAAACAGTCTACGAATCCAGTTTAAAACACACATCTTGATCTCTAAAAAGTTACCAGTGCAGTATGAACGCGACAAAGTTGTCAATTTCCCCTAAATTAGCCAGTCAAAATATTTTTTTCTCAAATCCAGATTCTCTTGTAAAAATTCTTTATATTTTATAAAAATAGATTTTTCTTGAAACCCATTTTCAGCAAAGAGACCACCTCTTTGGCAACAATGTTAATGTTATTAAATTGTTAATGTCATCAGGTATCCCCCTTGCCCCCGTCCCCTAACAGAAGACTGTTTTAGTTCACATGATATAAAAGAAAAAAGGAAAAATAAAAAAATTTGCAAAAGTTTTTTTCATTTTTGCAATTTTTATTGTTCCTCTTTAATTTGTGTGGGGGTTTTTACCAATCTGATTGGATCAACATTTTGAAAAAAAAGAAAAATCTTTTTTTCTTTCTTTGAATCCCATTACTTTGTAAAAATCGTTTTTATTATTGTTATTTTTTTTTTTGTTTTTTGTTTTTCTTCTTCAAATGAGCGAATGGTCATCTTAAAAAGACCCACCTTCAAGGAAGGTAGTAAAGTTAGCTGGCTGGGTAAAAATCCCTGCACATCGCTATCTATGTATATTATTTTCAACAACGACAGCTATGAAAGAACATTCAATGCATCAAAGGTATTTTTTTGTTTTTGTTTTTTTCTTTTTTTCTAAGCATTATAAAATCCTTTCCTGGTACACCTCAGGATAATCCAGTATTTTAATACTTAGGCAACACTGGCTTATAAAGTCCATGGTTGAATATAAGCCTTGAAAAGTTTGTTTCTCTTTCTTTGTGTGTGTGTGTGTGTGTGTGTGTGTGTGCGCGTGTGTGTTTTGTTTGTATATATCTCTATATATATTTTAATGAGTAAGGATGGGAAATTCAGGACTTGTGGGCTTTGTTGGTTTTAAAGGAAACTTGCAGCACTCTGTCTCCCAGGCGATACCCGTTGAGGCTGGCGATGGCCATGGCCGCCTCGTCGTAGTTGGTCATGGTGACAAAGCCAAATCCCTTGCACTTGTTGGTGTTGAAGTCACGGATAACCTTGACGTTGTTCACTGCGCCAAAGGGGCCGAAAAGCTGCCAGAGGACGCTCTCGTCAGAATCAGGGGACAGGTTGTAGACGAAGATACACCAGCCCGTTCCTGTGTGGCCAGGGATGTTCATTCCCACGAGGCTCGTCATCCCATCGATGGTGATTGGGGAGAACCTGGGAGGACAAGCAGAAGGGGGGGCTGGTCCAGACATCAGTCTGACCAGGGATAACACACAGATGCACAGACACAGACATGGGGCAAAGGGCCGAGTGAGTGTTTGCAGGAGTCTTCAGGGTTTAAAAACCAAAATGCAAAAACTAACATCTGTGGCATTTCTTCTGATGGGAATGGCTAGAGAGCTAAGGCATGTACGTGCCAAGAAAAAGACCTAGGTCAGCTGCTAAATGCTCCCACAAGCAAATCCCACTGCTCCAGGGCAAGGATCTCTCTGAGCTCTATCACAGTCGGTACTCATACATGGTCCCACCCTGACCCTACCCGCCCCGTAACGGACAGTCAGCTTTTAGGGGAAAGAACTCCATCCCACTCATTCTGTTGTTGCATTTATTTATTCGGTGGAATAGATATGGGTTTCTCAAAGACGTAATAACACACAGAAAAAACTAAATAAATATTTGTTGATTAGTTGAATAACTGGTCAATATCAATGTTCGGGGAGTTTTATCTTTTGGGCAGATGAGGGATGGCCCTAGAAGTGCTCAGGTCTACCATCTTTGCAGTCCTTTGGCTGTCAAAGATCTTTGATATTCCTGGGGATGGGGATACATGAGACATATCTTGTTATGAATCAGATGAGTAGCTAGTTTCATTTAGCATTTATTCAAAAGGTTACCTCCCCAAAAGCTGAGCGATAATAATAGATGTACCATTTCCTTGACGCTGTATTATGTGGAATTCATTTCTAAGCATCACTGGAACAAAATTTCAAGTACACTAGAAAAGGCTAAAACTTTTGTTTGTCTTGTTACACCTACTTTTTATTAGGCTTAGATATCTCATTTTTTATGTAATCTTGAAAAGAAAAGAAATAACCCTTCAGATTCTGTTCCCTGTCTGATAAAATAAATCCATGCGTGATTGGTGATGCATGATACGAGTGTCTACGGCAGAATAAAATTTGTTGACATTTTGTTTCACATTGAATTTATGCAGGAGTGGGTAGAAGAGGAGGCAAAAATTAGGAAAGAACATGAGGAAAGTGCTAGCTAGGACTGTTTTTTGAGACAGCGTCTCACTATGCAGTTCAGGCTGGCCTTGAACTCATTATGTAGCCCAGGCTGGTCTTGATCACAAGGCGATCCCTTCTGCCTCAGCCTCCCAAGTGCTGGAATTACAGGTGTGTGCCACCAGGCCTGTAGGAACTATTTTTAAAAATAAGAGAATATTCTTTGGCATTTGGAAGTCTTATTACAGAATTATTCTATATTAACTAGAATTTAGATAATAAAATAGCGGGTAAAACTATGCTAGCTGTAACAACTCAGTAGACATTTTTGCTACTATTCACCAAGTCAGTCTTCTTGCTTAAAAACAAATACCAGACATAACCAAAAACCTTCATGGTACAGATTCTTAGAAAAACAAATACAAGTGTAATTGCTCTTTGCATTTTTTCCAAAGACTGTCTTCTCAACCACCTCTCCTTCAACCAGGTGAACTGACTTCTTTCAGTTTATACACAGAGAACAGCCAAGCATTTATTCAGTCTGAGCTGCAAAAAGGTTTCAAGTAGGACTTCCACTCTAGTTGGCGATGGCTACCTGGAGCACTTAGGTAGGAAGGATTCTAGATTTAAATCTGGGTTCCACAGGAAATGAGAATGCTGTTATTAACTAGTGCTGTCTAGTGTGGGTTGGGAACACCTGCTCCAGCTATGTTTTCCCCCGTCACGCCTGTGTTATAGGTATCACTCTTTGTAACATTTGGTGCTACTTCACTAAAGTCAAAGAGTAGCAAACGGTGGGACAGAACTAGGAAAGATGTAAAATGCCTGGGAGCAGGCAAGCAGTGTGTTGGACATGTGGAGATAGTGCACATCTATCCTCACTGGTGCTGGGAGTGAGATTCCAGAGGCCAGCACTCTGTGAAGTCTTCAGTTAAGTCACTCCCTCCACTGTGCACTCGTTTCTGGAGTCAGGTTACTCATCAAGCACTGCCAAGAATTGCCTAGAGTGAGGAGTGGGATGCGGACTATTAAAGACCACATCTCTTTCTCTTGACAGGAGGAAGGGGAATTACAGTGTGCAGCTCTACTGAGCAAGACGATGAAGATGCTATCGCCCTGGCAGTACAGTGGAGCTTGTCAAAAGCACATAGGGGAATCTAATGGACACAGTGACATAAGACACCCAACTTCCTGAGATTCAGATTTCACACTGGGTCTGGAACACCCTTGCATTCAGAGGGTCCCCAAAGCCCTGACCCTATTTGAGCCCCCAACCCTGTGCAAAGGCTTTAAATGAGTGAAACATCAAGTTTAAAACCCACATACATATATAACTGAGGGAGGATTTATATTAACTGTTAAAACCTGTAACAAAAGAAACCCCTGGTTGAGGTGCACACAGATACACTTCATTTCATGCTGTGCTCGGAAAGGCACACTGAGGTGGGGCAGGAGTCAGAAAGTCACCCATGTATTAATTTATGCTGTGGCCAAGGCAGGCAGCCCAAAATCTAATTTTTCTATTGAAAATTATAAGATTGTCAGCAATGATTAGCAAAATGTTCTAATTTTGATTTGCTGGAATCTGCCCTCTTAACTGAATCTTGGCATTGCTAATGCAAAACAGTTGCTCTGCAAGTTTGCAAAATCATGCAGCAAAGAGTCAGAGCTTTGTCCAGGAGGGAAACCGTTCAGAGGACAAGATTATCAAGGGCTTGGTAGCTGTGGCACCTGAACCATATGGGAAGCCCACCTGCAAATAAAAGAAAAAGTGAAACACACAAATACATTTTGTGTGCCCTAAAAGAAACAAAATCAACTGAGGTCTGAAATTAAAATGAAGAATTTGACATGCTGGTGGAAGAAAAAGGAAGAATTAAAATAAAAAAAACGGTAAAGTTAGTGAATTAAAAAAAAATTCTAGCCCCAGTCTGTGCCAACACGGACATCTGGCAATCTGTGGAGTTTTAATTACCTCTTTACGCCATAGGCCATATTAAGCAAATTGTCCAGCCTGCAAAGAGAAGGAGGGTCTCTGGGTTAATGCCTCACAGATGGCAAGATCGCTCAATGGAACTATTAATAAGAATGCTCCATTTTCAAAGAAGAAAAGCTCAACAACTTTCCCCACTGCTTAGGAGTCTATCCACCAGTAGTTTCCCCCTTTCCTGTCTCCAACTGCAAGTAATTCATGTTCAGGTCAATGCTAGAATTTAAAGCAAGGGTCTAATGAATCCCTTTTTCTTTCAAAGTTTGAATTAATCCCACTCCCCCTACCTCTCAGAACATTTGTATGAATCGTATTTGATACTGTGTGTGAAACTGTTAAGGGGGAGGGGGCTTCTGAAATTGTTCACCTTTTACTATAATTAAACTTGTGAATAAAAGGTCTCTGTTCCAGATTAATACCATGCAATCAAGTGGATCTTTTCTGTTAGCTTAGCTACATTAACTAAATCTTCTTACCACACACATTTGGTGGTGGGGGTGTGTTTTGGGGCTTCGACTTTAAAAAGTGGCTTATTATTTACAGCCTGAAAGTACCTCTCAGAAAATTGTCATTATGTTACAATCTTCCTCACGTTTAGTACCTTACTTGGGGACAAGCTATTCACACCATGGGGCAATAGTAACCATAGTTTCCACCATTAGAAGCCTGCTGGAGAAGCTTTTTACATAAATACTGCATGTGCTGTCACACAAAATAAAAATTAGATGACTTGGACCCTTCATGAAACCATTAACCATTTCAGATTCACAAGCATTGGAGACAACTGCAGAGGCTGGTTTTCTCTGCACTGTGGCCAGATGGACTGTTACTATTCTAGATAGAAGGACCTACTATTTCCCCACGGGAAGTCTGAGAAGGAGAAAAATCCTTTCATTAAAGGGAAATTGGGGTGTGGGTAGAATAAAATAATTATTTATAATTAACTATGGGTAAGTCAAGACCATATTTTTCTCTTGCATAATTCAGGCTGGTTAACATTGCACTACTTTCGTAGTAGAAAACTGCCTTTTAAAAATGTTCCAGGAGGAAATGTCCCATTGCACCAGCAACTTCCTGGGGTTGTATGCCTGAAGGAAACACTAACAAGGCTAGGGTAAAATCTTCCTCCTTGTCTTTCTAGAGTGTGTTCGGGTAGTGGAGAGTTTCTCCCCTGCCCTGACTCCCCCAGAAGTTCACAGAATTAACTGGGAAAAAAGGACAGGACAAGCTACTCCCTCTGGCAAGGACATGCTTCCTGGTCTGCTCTTTTGACTGTATTAAAGGCCACTGTCCAGCTGTATGCCTAAGCTGCTAGATGTGGTCACTTATCTGTGATTATCTCTTGTTGAAACTGAACCTTCTTGTTTGGTTAAATACAGAAATTTTGTTTCCAGCAAAGAATCACAAGTTTAACCAGTCGCAGGGAAGGTTGGAAGGGGGCTTCAAGGAGCACCTGCTCCAATCATCTTATTTTAAAGAAGTGGGGGTGAGGCTCCGAGGAGTTTTGTACAGTGATTCCCGGGGGCAGAGGCTGTGAGCTTCTCTGGCCCTTGCGCAGCTCTGGGCTGGTGTAACAGGGTTCTTTCACTGTGGGCAAGCCTACCTGAACCTCTGGGCCTGGTGGTGGAGTGGGCCAGGGTAGCGCCGGTTGGGGGACTGGTACAGCTGGGAGAGCAGGGCCTGGCTGGACTTCTGGCTGGGGTTGTTGGCAAACTTCACAGTAATCGGTTCTGTAGCACCACTGGGCTTCTGGCCATTCAGCCCTTTGATGGCTTCTTCTGCCTCGATCCTCTTATCAAAGCGGATGAATCCCACCCCTCTAGATACTCCTGGGAAAGAGAAAGAGCCTTTGTGAGAAGTGAACAAGGCAAACTGGTAAATATCTCTGGGAAGAGATGAGAGGGGGATTAACCCACCTGTTGCTCCAGGGCTGAGCCTGGGTCCCTGAATTTTTCTTACAACCAAAACACATCTGCTTGTACTTCCCCCAGCACGGCTCTGGAGAGTAGTGTCCTACTGTAGCACAGAGATAGCACTTGCACCTGTCTGCTCCAGCGCTCCACCACTTCCCCACTCCATCCTGACTCCCTTGACTCACTGTAACTAATTGCCCTCTGTCCAATTTCTAGTTTTCCCATGTGTCCTCCAGACCTAATACCTAAGTCATCTATTTAAAAAGCATCTATTTGAAAATGCACCTTTTGTACCTTTTGAATTTTGTACCTTAGGCCTGGTACTTATGCTTCACTGTTCCACACAGATAAGAAACAAAACCTACAAAACACCATTCTCGGGTTCCTTGCTGCATATGTAGTCTAAACATTTTGGTAGGGCATTCACTGTCCAATGCAAACTGGTCACAAATCCCCTATTGAGCTTCATACCGGCCACCCTAAACTGCCTGAAACGCCTTGAATAGGCTGTGCTCTTCCTCATCTGCATGCCTTCGGATCTGCTATGCTCTCCATCCAGAATGCTTCATATTCTTCCTTTTTGCCAGGTAACTGCAAGCCACCCTCCAAAACCTTGTTCAAACACTGTCTCCACAACGCAGCCTTTGGAACAATCATCACCAGGCACAGTATGCCTGCTCATGCGCTCTCTCAGGGTACTGGACATCCCTTAGCAGGATCTCTCACAGTGCAGCCCGTAAGGGCAGGAACTGTGCCTCCTTCATCCTTCGTCCTCAGTGTCCACTTATCTGGGGCAGAACCAACTTCAGTGAGAGTTGGTTGCATGGATCAAATGGTAAACGTGCTAAACTACTCGCAGGGAATGAATTCGAAATTCAGATCAAATTGGGGGCAGGCAAAAACACAGCCCAAGCTATCTTACATTTCTTACTGAGAGGTGATGGTTTCTTTGTTATGGACAAAGAACCCTAGGACCAGAGCCTAGGCTCATACCCTTGCATTGCTGCTGACTAGCTAGTGGGAAGATGGATCTCTTACTTTGAATCTGTTTCCTGGGTGTAAAATGCAATGGTTTGAAATTCTTTCTAACTTAATAATGCCAGAAATTGAGCTAGAACTATATGTACTGGTTTTCACATATAAAAGTAATGTTACTGGTTGAAAGTTGAAAGTAATTTTGAAGGTCACATAGTCACACTCTCAGCCCAAATTCTTTTATGACCTTGCCAAGTAGCTAAGCAGCTGCTGGAACAATTCCCCTGGTAGAGAGCTCTGATCATCCAAGATAGCCCATTTTAAATTGGGATAGTTGATGAATAAGAAGTGTTTCTTCCAATTCAGAAATATGCTAAGCAATCATTAGCCTGCTCTTATGGGTAACAAAGCACTGACATACAAGGAAAGTAATTACACTTAACCTGTGACTTGATCAACCAGGATTCGTGAGGTGATGATCCGGCCATATTGTGAGAAAAGCTGCTCGAGTTCCTTCTGGGTCATGGTTTTGGGAAGGCCGCTAACATAGAGGTTAGCATCCCTGATCGAGGCTGAGCTTGGCCGCGCATATGAGACCTAGGAAAAGGCAAGAGGAGTTACATACACGGCAGGCGCCCACCCTGAGGGTAGAGACTGAGGCAACGACCAAGAAGACAGCCTCCTGTCTGCCCTTACAACTCATGGTGTCAGTCTGAATCCTCAGTATTCAGAGATGGAGCTACTTCTGTAGTAGTAAAGGGAACCAAGAGAACAGCAATAGAGGAATAAAAAGAGAGTTGATAAGAAGTTAAAACAAATGCACAGATAAGGGTCTCCAAGTGCAGAACGAAATCGTTACTGTATGGCAGCTGTTAAATGCAGAACTACCCACGCATGAAGTTCTAAAGATTTACCTCTTGGATGTGGGTGTATAGATGAGTTACTGTATCCAACACATAATAATCTTTGAATAAACCAGAAAAAAAAAAACCCTATGAAATTCTGTTCTGCACATTTCGCTCCTTCTACCCACATCCCCCTTCTTGAAAACTTAAAAGCGATCAGGTTCTCTGCAAGATTTTTTTATGTCCCATCCTTTGTGTTGCTCCAATCTGTTCCCGCAGGTCTGCTCTCCCTGAATGACAAAGTGCTGGTGAAATGGGGTTGAATGAACATCTGTTTGGTAAACTAGATATGTGACCTTATTACCGCATCTGCAAGGACCAGTTGCCTCTAACTTTGAGACAGGGCAAATAAAACCACAAGAAACAAAGAGGAGGCACGGTGGACAGGAGGGAGGGAAAGATAGAGAAAAGATGCCTCACCGATGGTTATAATAAGTTCAACTTTGTAAATTTGTCCTCCCAGATCTCTCGACTGCTTTTTTTCCCCCAAAAAGCTAACACAGAAGTGTAAACAGATCTGAAATTCCATCTGCAAGAAGCCAAATCTGTAGCAGTACACATAAGCAAAGCAAACCCCAGCAGTCATTAATTTTAGACTTTCATTTACTTATTTATTTATTTTTTAAGAAAACAACATCAGACATTTGAAATATAATTTACAGCTAGTCTAACAAAAGCACTTTCCTGCTAGAGCTATTTCTGGGGCGGTTATGGCTCAGAATAGATGATGAAAACAGTCTTTTCAGAATACATCTGACAACATTGGACAGGAATGGACCTATATGCTTTAGCGTTTTTCGGTTGGGAGTTTTATTTATTCTATATAACCAATTCACAAGACCTGCTAAGACTCTCAGTAAACCGGGGGTGGGTATGTATGTGTATGCACGCACACACAAAAGCATGTGTGCAAAAGGAATCACACATGTTGAACTAACCTTTAGCTAGGGGACATTTAAGGAACAAAATGGGTGTACCAAAGAACATGAAGGATGAGCAGACCCCTCACCCATGACACACTCTTCCTTTCTATGACAGAGACACCAGGTCTCTTTATGAGTTCTACACCTAAAAATAGATGTTGACTCAACAGAAAATGATGTGAGAGTGACTAATCTGCCTCTCTGGCCTCCTCCTGCTGATGGATTGAGGCAGCAGCCTACAGTGTCTGTATCTTCTGGAAACTCATGGGCAGGTGGGGAGGTCTTTGCTGGCTCTGGTCCTTCCCAGCATATGGCTGACGTGCGGTGCTCTGTGTGCATCTGGGGACTCAGGTGTGAAAGAATCAAGAACTCCATAGGACTGCTTGGACAGGGCTTACTCCACAGTAGGTTCTCCTACACCCATCTTCTAAGGGACAGAGTCTTTTAGGTTATAACCCTGCAGAATTATTTTTCAGCCATGAGGAAGGAATGATAGGGAGATGGAAATATCATAGTGATGGCTGCACAGTAATGAAGGCCACTCTTGCCTTACCCTGCCAGCTACTGATAAGTTACCACAACGACACTGGTATTTTTCTGAAACACAATCTCCCACATATATGCTTTTGCTCATAGAGAAAAAGCTGCCACCTACTTCCTCAGGTCCAAATCTTACTCCCTTTAAGGACTCAGCTTAAACGTCACCTTCTTATGACAGTTTTCTCTGTCTGACCTTGAGTCCTCTTAAAAATCTCCCCAGCAGTACACGCTATAAAACCAAGTCACTTAACCTGTTCTGACCCTAACTCTCATCAACTTTCCATCTAGTCTGATGATCTCCTTGAGGTCATGGCTCGTGTGTGTGTGTCTTCTTCATCTTTGTGGCTCCAGTTCCCAGCACAGAGCCAGATAACTACTGGAAACTCAACACTTACTGAAAAATAGAATGAACACCCACAAGGTTGCTGCCACTAATGGCCTTTTAGGGCAGACTATAGCTTGGTTCCTCCACTAAGGCAGATCACTAAGAGTCAAGCATGCAGGATCACAGCTGTGCTTCCACACTAAACTAGGAGCGAAGTGACATGTTTCTCACTTTTCAGTATCTAGACTTGGAGGGACTGAAAGGTTGTTCTAGGACTAGACATCATTTCTCTTAGCAAACATTTCCTGAGGATCTACCATGTCCTCAGACACAGTGAGAACAATACATGGTCTTTTGTTTTAGTAGAACTTCAAGTCCAACGGTTGCAACAAACAACTCACAGGAGGTACAGATTAAAATGGATTGAGAAGAAAACTGGATGAGTGAACGTATAGACCATTTATCACAAGGTCGCAAGTATATGCTATGCCAGGGCTATGAGTAAGTGTGACTCCAACACACAAGAGTGGTAAATCAAGAGTTAAGAGGGTCAAGAAGAAGACAGAACTGAAAGGAAACTGGTGGTAAGACAGTGGGTAGTGGGGTCAGGAAGGGTGGCCTGATAAAAAGCCTTTCTCTGTTGTGAGGATGAATGAGGCAATGAAGGGTTAGGGAAATGCCTGGCACCATGCATTTATTATTATCTAATGATGGATAGTAATGACCTTGATTCTCATGAATTCTGGAAAATCAGAACTGGGGTAGAGAGGTGCAGGTTGACTCTACTATGGAGGAGCCAGCGCTGGGAAGTGAATGATACAATCAAAAGCATTTTCCCAAAAGATGATCCTGAGAATGACAGGATCTCAACCAGGGAGAATCATCACAATAGATCCCCAGAAACAGGCCCCAGCCACAGGGCAGTGACATATGCCAAGGTGACCAGCACCTCCATCATTCCATAAGCCTAATTCCTGTTTCTCCTCTGTTTGGAGCCATCAGCCATTGTTCTTTAGTCCCCTGTGCAGGAAACCTGGAAGGGCAGGAATGGGCAAGAATGATAAGAAAACAATCCTCCCATATTCAGTATCCAAATGGTCACCCCAATTTCAAGTTGATCTAAAATTTTCAACTTTCCTCATGTATGTATTAAATTATTGCTGAATGACTGTAAGTGTCAGGGCCTTTGTTAGGCTGAAACATTTCTAAAAAACCGCTGACTTTCAACTCCTGCTGAGGATCCAGCATTGTTGGCATGCTAATCCCCCTGAGACAGTGGCCTATATAGCTTAGGACTCCAACCTACAGCCACGTCCTGGAGAGTTCCGCTTGCCTTGGACTGCTGAGCCCCTGCTCATTTCATTCACCCACAGCCTCTGAAGACAAGACTGGCATTTCTAGGCCTGCATGGATCTTGCTCTGAAGCTTAGAAAGTGCTCTCAGTGAAGAGGTGTTCCTCTCTTGGAGTAAGGGTGGCCCAAAAGCAGGCAGCTGGCAATGGCTGGCTTGACAGATAATCTTGGCAGAAAGTTTCTAGTCCTTTCAAACTCCCCAGCCTCTCCCTGTGGGTGTCCCTCCACTCTACAGAAGCAACACTACAGCAATGAGTTTGTGATCCCCAGCTGTGGGTGAGTTTCAGCAAACACTAGCTGTGTGACCTTGGGTAAGTAATTGAATCTTGATAGGCCTGGAATTCTTTATTGGCAAAAGGGAAATTCTCCTTTGATGGGTTACTGTTGAGAATTGAGACAGTACATTTGATGTGCATAGCAGAAATCTAGAACTTGGTAGTTACTTAATAAATGTCACTGTGTGATGAGTCATACAGGCTTTTGTGGGCCAGCCTGGGCATCTAGCCCTCATTGGGAAAAACCTTCCAGTTTTACCAAATACGCAAACCTCTAGAGAAAACCTGTAAGAGGTACTGTGCCTTTTTAGCACCCTGATGAAGTTTGAACCATCTTTTAGCACTTTAAAACCATGACTTTGGTCTAACATATTCCTACAGAGCTCAGTGCATTGCATCCATAAAGTGCTCTCCATTTTCCTAAGTGACCTCTCAAAACTGCTGTGATTCTCACAAGGTAGATAAGGCAGGACACTGTCGTTCACCAATAGGAGGGCAGGGCTGGGCCCAGGGGCTATCTCATCTCACAAGGCACCAGCCAGAGCCTGATGTGCAGGGTGGGAGGTGTCCTGCATCATCCAGCAACACTTCTTGCCCCTTGTTTGAGCCACCATAATACACAGAAAGGAAGGCCATAGCAGACATGACAAAGGCATGATTCTGTGCTAGCAGGAGGATACAATGAGAGGAAAGGGCATCCTTCTCAGTCCTGGAAAGATGCTCCTTGAGGAAACCACTGGCATTAGAGTTCATTTACTTCCACTTCCTGAATACCTACTGTGTGCCAGGTGCTGGGATGAGTATTAGGAGTCTCTGTTTCAAGAGCCTCACAGTCTGGTGAGAGAAATACGCAAGCTAATGAGGAGTACAAGATAGAGGGATGTTAATATGGGGTCACTCTTTATCCACTTGTGGTGTTTCCCTCTATGTGGGGGAAGGCCCTGGAGTAACAGTCTATGGCTGTTTGTAGCCCTTCACCCACTCTTCTTCAGGGGAAGGTAGAATAACACTCTAACTGGAGATTTCGATAAAGGAAATGGGCATATGAAGTTGTGCTGGTGCCAGCTTCCTTCCTTCTGGGCACCAGATGTTAGCCAGAGGCACACCCTCTGTCCCAGGCTCTAAGTTCTACAGGGACAGGGTCTTATTTACAGAGGTCTGTGAGTCCAGGTTATCTCTGACAGCGTGTGTCGGTTTGTCAAAGCGTAGAGTTCAGTGTCAGGAAGCCCTGTGCCCATGTAACTCATCCACGCCTTAACCAGTGATAAAAATCTTAGGATTCTATACACTTGTTTCTTATCTCTCAGTGGGTTTAGAATTTGTGTGTGGAAGAAAGTGATGTCACCCACTGGGGACTTTTGGATTACTATGATATGACCTCTAGCCATTTTCCAGAGTTATTCTATTCCCCTAACTGCTAATGTCCACCATCATGGTTCATGGTAACAGGAGAGGAAGGTGACAGGGGTGACACTGGTGATCACAGTAGTACTATCTCTAAAATCTTCTTCACAGAAACTTGGTGATTGAAGTGGCTCAAAAGGTCAGGGCAGAATTCAAGACCATTGGCTATCTACCGTACACATTTCGCAGAACACAAAGCTCACTGTTTCATGAGGCATATTATATCACTGACTGTTGGGAAGTCTTTCCTTCTACAGTCCAGGAGCATCCTTCCTGTCTTTAGTACCCCATATCTTGTGGGTCTCACTGCCAGATGCTGCTTAGACTATCAGTTAATTGTATTTTGAAACTCCAAAGAAGTTCTTGTTTACGTTTCTTCAATGGAAACTGAGATCCTGTTCTTGAACAGAAAAGGCTATAGAGGTTAAAGGCAAGAGCTTTGGAGTTGGAGAGATGTGGCTGTGAATTCTGACCACTTTTTGAGATTGTGACCTTGGGATAAGTCACTTAACCTTCCCAAGTTGCATCACTTGAATAACACACTTTAGAAGCTCTGTAAAAGAACTGCTTGCCTGTAAGACTGCTAGGGACAAGGCCTGGCCCACACAGTATGTGCTCAGTAAACAGTGGCTTTGACACAACTGCTAAGTGCTGGGGTCTTATGCTAGACGCTGGAGATGCAAAGATGAATACAATTCCTGGCATGTAGGACTATTAGTCTAGCAGAGGAGATACATACAACCAATCATTCTACAAGATCGGGCTGCAGACTTTTCCCAGTCTGTTGTAACACCCCAATCTCTGAATGAATACAAACTCTCAAGAGCAGCAGACCCCTTGGGAACATTCGTTCCAAAGAGACCAGGAGAGTGGCAGCAGAGACCAGACTTGGTTTCTAGTGCAAACCCTCCTAGGGACTTCCAATTCCATGTCTGGGACCAGGAAGAGAAGAAAAGAAGTCAGCTGGCTTCTGGAAACAACAGCTTTGATCGTGAGGATTTACCTCTGTGCCCGTGGCTGTAGTCCTACCGACAGGTAGGACAGGTGTCTGCTTTTGTAACCCCATTCTTTAGATTGTCCTTTAATTTGCCACCTGATACATGCTATTCTTTTATCAGAGGCAAAACTTGTTGATAATGTTTCTAATGAGTTTCTAATGATTGTGTCACTTTCTCTTGCTCTTCATTGGTTCTTTGAGACCTTGTGACGGAAGCCCAAACCCGCTTACCTGGGTATTCAAAGTCTTCTGGAATCTGGCCCAACCTCTCATCTTGCTAATCCTTTCATGCACCCTAGGTCTTAACAAAAATGTGCCTGCAGTTTTCTCCATATGTGCTAAAGGTTTCTACTTCCATGCCTTTGTTCTTGCTGCATGTTCATCATGATGAAGTGAACTCCTGCGCATCTACCCAGGCCCAGTCATCTCCTCCTTGAGACTTAGGCACAGATGACTGGTCTCTCCTTGGTCACTACAGAAGATACACGTGTTCATGGCAGCAGCTGTCACCGCCCATCACAGCCATGTGCACTAGCAACTCATCTGCCCCCTTAGTCTGAGTATCCCAGTGATCTCTGTACACTCCCTTTGGCATGTAGTCTCAAAGCCTCACTAGAACAGAGGAGCTCAAAAACTGTCCTCCGAATTGAAATGAAATGTATAATATACTTTATGCAGTGAATCTTGACTTCTTTCACAGGAGCTGGTCCTGATGTGAAGGAGCCAGAAGGAATGATGGAGTTGAAAGCGTATCCAGGAGCTGTAAGACTACCTGGTGTATAGTAGGACTCACAAATACTTAATTTAAAGGAAAAAATTGTGTCATGATAAATTCGTGTGATTTGTAATTTCTTTAAAAAAAAATCTATCACTTACCTAAGGAGCTTGCTTAGTGTGAGTATCTCACTGTCTGACTAGTGGCCCCCAGAAAGGAAAGATATACTAAAGGTTTCATGGTCTAGTGGCTAGTCCTAGACACAGAGCCCCAGAGTCAGTCTCCACTAAACTGCAACTCTTGGAACCCATTTTATGAAAGGCTGCTAAGAATATTGTGACCACTCCATAATACTTCCATCATATGGACCTTTTTGTGTATGCTGTCTGAGTCTTGGTAAGATGCATATTAATTCTTTACTCCCTTATGCATCTCTGAAACAAGTGGATGGAAAAAAGTCCTCCCCTTCCCTCACATAATTTTTACCTTAGGAGAAACAATTCATTGTCATTCTGAGGAGAAGTAACCCCTGTCTTCCCCTTCCCTGTGTCAATAATTGAACCCAAGGCCTTGGGTATGCTAGGCAAATATTCTACCACTGAGCTCCATCCCTCAGCCTCCTGGGGAGCATTTCTTGAGTATCCACTGCAAGTCATGATTAACTACAAGTGAGATATCACTAGTTCCATTTCCCAGATAACAAACTGGTTCAGTGAGATCAAGTACTTGTCCAAGGTCACACAATTTAAACTGGGATATGACTCAAAATTCTAGGATCTTTCTACTGTGCTTTGCTAACCTGGATGGTGAAATAAAAGCATGTTTTTGGCACAAACTATTATTTTTCCTGGAAGGATACAAGCTGGAAAGATCATGCTGTAATATTTCATTAGACTGCCAGAGCTGGAAGGAACCATTCTGCAGATGAGGAAATACATCCAGAGAAGAAAGGTAAACTGTCCAAGGTCATCCTTACTAATTTTTGACAGAACTGGGACTTGACTCTCCATCCTAAGTCAGAGCTCTTTTGAATGTCATAAAAGGGGAGGTGGAGAGTGTTGCATTCTCTGATCTTTGCCAGACTGACCATTCTGCCCGGAGGCTGCGTGACCACCATGGAGAGGTGGTTCTTTAATCCTCAAGGCCACTGATGTTCTAGGCCAGCACTGTCTCACAGAACTTTGTGGGATCAGTAAACATCCTGTATCTGTGCTGTCCAAAATGGTAGCCATTAGCTACACGTGCCTGATAAGCACGTCAAACACGCCTATTGTGACTAAGAAACTAAACTTTTAATTTTAATTAATTTCAATTCAAACATAAATAGCTGGATGTAGCTGGTGGTTACTACACTGAACAGAGCAGTTCTAGGCACAGAAACAACACACAGCACAGCATTTCAGAGCTACACAGTACATTGGGTCAGAATTCATTTTGGGACAGGAATTCCTTCTACATCATTCTTAACGATTCCATTTCAATGTCTTTGATAATGAGGGACTCACTGCCACTCAAGACAAGTATTTTACTCTGGCAGTAATACATATTTTCACCCCAGATTCCTGAAATATAGGATTGAATGAATACCTCACAGTCACTGCAGAATTTTCTTTCAGGAGAATGGAAAAGCAACCATTCCATTCCATACCCATGGAGTGGATATGGAAGTGCGGAGCTTCTTGTCTTTTTTGTCAGTTGTCTCTGAACACCCTTTAGTGCCAATGAGTTTTCATTTGTTTTTTTTTAACAATGTGGAGCTGAGAAAAGGATGTGAGACACAGGGGTGGATTAACCACAGTGGATGAGAAAGGACCACTGTTTCCTGTGATGTGGAGTCAAGATCTTCCTAACATAGGTAAGAGAGGGCTGATTTTTTAAAAGCAGCACACATTATGCTGCTGGCTTCTTTTATGCTTATAGATGGCTGAAGTCCCCAGACCTCATTCCATGCACTTCTCAAAACGTAAATGGCCTTCCAATCTGCACCTGTTCAGTTTTGTTTTGTAGCCCAGATGCAGGACACTGCAAATAACCTTTAAAATGTTGAGATCTTAGCAATTTCCCTGGGCTACGCAAGCAGAGGAACTGTATTTCCATCTCTCTACTCCTATCCCTGTATTCATGCGAAATTATTCACTGAAGGGAACTTAACAGGACACTGGGAAACAGAGCAGCCCATACAATCTCCCACAGAAGAGAGGGTGGCTGGCACAACTGGGTAAACATATCTCTGGTTTCCAGTGGCCTTGCCACACACCCTCTCCTTGAGGACGCAGTGAACCAGCCACCCCTGCTTCCCAGGCTGGGAAGCACTCGCACACCCACTCTGACGCCAGCTCTAACAGGGAAGAGTGAAAATGCCTTTTTATTATTAACAAGACCGAGGGAGGCAGGCCATCATTTCTGGGCGAGGTGATATCCATCAGCAAAAACTGATCTGCTAACTCTCCAGGAAGCATTAAGAGACGTGATAGAAGAAGTAATTGCTTATGCCGAGTGCAAAGAAAAGATGCCTCAGCGGAATGGAGGCCTTTAGCAAGGCAGGTGCATGGTGAGAGGAGGGGGAGGGAGGTGGGGCAGCTGCCCATGACCCCTGGCAAGAGAAAGAAGCAGGGGGGGCCTACCGGAACTTGCAAAGCTCTAGTGTGGCGAGAACCCCTGGAGGTACTGTTAGTGCTATTAGAAGGAAAAAGTGAAAATGGAGAAATGGTTAAGCAACATCATAACAAGAAGAGGTGGGAATAAACAAGCTCACTCTCCTTCCCTGAGAAGAAGGGAGGTTTTTCCTTCTGCAAAGTGTTCTTTCACTCACATATTTTCACCTTCTCTAGTCCTGTTGCCTCAAGAATTGGGCTGCTGCCTCAGGATGAAGTGACTGTCTTTCTCTCCCACCCGATCGCCTGAGTGTCAGCTCTTATGGATTTTCTCAGAATGGCAGAAGCAGCCCTTTAATCTCCCATTAACCTCTTAGACCTACTCCTGAAGTTGCTCACACCCCCAGTCTGCACAAGAGCTGTGCTTTGGAAATGTTTTACTTCAAGTCATATTGTTATTATTTAAGCAATAGCTTAATGCAGTTAATAGAAAAAGAAAAGTCATAAAATCATTTGTAAACATGTAATGCAATGAGAAAAAGAAATACATACAAACATCAATACTGTTGGACTGGGAATGGCTGATATTAAGTGATTCTTTGTGTTCCAAATTATTGAGAAATAAACATATCTCCCTTTTAAAACGACTGAAAAAGCTCCCAATAGAGCTGACAAAAACCAGTGTCTAAGGTAACAAAAGCTATCATAGTTGCCTGCAAAGTGCTGGTTTCATGCGTCAAACACTACATGGCAGGCCACTGACAGACGAGCCTTCCTGCAACTTCACCCTGACTACACTTTCCCACTCACAGCATGCACAGCTCTCCATCCCCCAACAACATCCAATGGGAACCTTCGCAGCTCCCGGTGGCCCCCAAATGCACAGCACCAAAGTTCCTGCTTGCTTGTCTGTGTGCCTCCTGAGGTGGGAGAGCCCGGAGGCAGGCCGAGCAGAACACTTCCCCAGTCCTGCTTCTCACACTTAGGTAAAGACTCCAAAAGGTGCCTCATCACTCCATAAGGGTCAGTAGGAGTGATGCCAAATCCTCGCATTCCATTTGAAGTACATTTTATTGAAGGTTCTCAGTGTAACCTGAACATCAGCCCAACCAAATCTATAGTGAACACAGTCCTCTTTTGAAGGTACTACAGAGCCATTTAATTTTCTTCGTCCTTAGCGTGACAAAGAACCGAAGCAAATGCAAGAACTAGAGGCTAAAATTACAGTGTAAACTCAGAAGCTGGTTTTTTAAACCCAGGAGAGGGTCAGTGCTGGAGCAGGCATCAGGAATGGGGGTCAAAGAGTACCAGGAAGCTTTTTTCCTAGAATCCACAGCATATTTAACAAGTGCTTTTCCAGAGCTTTTTCTTAAAGGATCCTTGAGATCCTTTAGAGCCAGTTTCTAGAAACTAGAAGAAGAAAAGCTAGTAAGCTGCACCCAAAATCATTCCTACTAGACTCAGGGTTGAAACACTGATAAATGACCCAGTTACCCAAGAGGGTCTGGAAGGCCAATGGTCCACACTTCATGGCTCCCTGACACACTTATATAGGAAAATTCGTAGTGCAGTACCATCTCCGGTTTACCTAAATCCCAGAACTTAGCACACAGCCTTGAAAGCAAAGGCCCAAGAAGGAATTATTTGAAGTCACATTAATGGTAGAAATTCTGAGCCACAAATCTGTTTACTGAAGAACCTGGAAGAACTAAGTAATTCATTTGTTTGTTTTTTGTATCTCCTTCCCATGTCAGGGAGTATAACCCACATGTGTGTGCAGAACTGAATGCACACCTTCACAGAACACACGCGTGGCTGAGCAAAGAGGCAGTGTGACATCCTAAAACTGACAACCTGCTGCTAGAACTATTAAAAAAATTTTTTTTTAAAATTCTAAATCTCATCTATTGATTTTGTGATCCTGGATATGTCTCTTAACGTCTTGGGCCTCAGTTTCCTGATTAGCATAAAAGGGATACTAATACTCTCTTATAAGGCTTTTTAAAAAGAAATATAGCTTACATGGGTGAAGCATTTAGCCCAGGAATAGTTCAAAAATTAAATGATAACAAGCATGTAAAAAGATTACGATAGTACTGAACACAGTGCAGGTACTCAGTGTAAATTAGCACTATAATAATTTCCTCTCAAACACATTCTCACACATTAAGCAGCTCCTCTCTTGGGACAATCAGTCACAGACCCCTTGGATTCTAATTCCACCTCAACTCCTGACCAGAGGTGTGGCTCTGGACAAGTCACTTCATTTCCCTGAGCTTGACTTTCAAGATGAGAGGTAGAAATCTCCCAATAAAGGGGTTCAACTCCAAAGAACAAATGATCGAAGTCACCATCCACAACCACTCATTAATGGTGCAATTATGCATCATGCCCTTTCTCTGCTTTTTTTGCCAGAGGTCTGGCCTTGCCCTGCACATGACTTAAGTATTCACGGTCACTTTACAGCCCTTTTAATAAAGGTGAAACAGATTATTCTTGACAGGGAACCATCACTTATGGACACCTTCTACTAGTAGCTCAGTAATGAGTCATTCGCCACCAACTTGCAAAACGGGGTTTGCATATTTAAATTTTAGTTCAGAGGTTGCAAACTGCCTATTCAAAGGTCAACTATAAGTTCTGTTTGGTCTTATTACATAATACTTTAAATTTTTTATAGTTAGTTTCTGAAAATAGTGGAACCTGACATTTAAATGAATGAAGCTATTCGTTTCCATCGAACAACTGGAAGATCTGGAAACAATCATGATCACCATTACTTAGAAAAGTTGTCCCCTTTATCCAGTCACCACCATCCCCGCAGGGCTTTCAAGAACCATCTCTGATTATGGCTGTTAATCATTAACCTTCATAGTTTCAGAATTAACTCTTGATTTGCCTGCAAATATTTTGTACATTAAACTTCGAGTGTTTTGTAGGAAGCACTCCAGAAGTGTGAAAAGAAGGGATAAATGTGACCAAAGTTCGCAAATATGCTCTACATGGTTCCAAGGAGATCTCTGTAATGCAGGCTTCCAAAGAAGATATTTGTTTTTTCCAGATTGGTAAGTTATCTATTCCTTCATGGGGAGTCAGAGCAAAGAGATAAATCTCATGTCACTTATCAAAGCAAACTGAAGCAGAAGTAAACAGTGGCCTGAAAGGCAAAAAAGCAATTTTAAGAAATTAATAAATGATGAGACTATTAACAGCACATGAAAAGAGTTTGCTTTTTCTTCCCTTTAATATGATTTTTACCTTAAACACTGTGTCCCTTTAGGAAAGGAAAGAAAAGTTAATAAAGGAACCTATCACTCAAACTTAATTTTTAGTATGGCAAATAAACTGCTTTAATGAAAGGGCTGAAATCCCTAGGTTTGCACATTAAATTTTCATTCGTAGTAGAGAATGGAAATTATTGATTCAGCCGTGGCATCATGCATTTTGAATCTTGCAGAGCTTCAGAAGCCCACATTTCTGCTGGGTGCAAATGTGTTGGCAGCATTTTAATGCAGGGGGAACCCAGGATGGGTGGGAGGGTGGAAAAAGGGAAACAGAAGACAAGGGAAAGAGGCAGACTGGCTCTTCACGGGAAGAAAATAATGTTGCTTGATTTCAAGATCTACTTTAAGGATTTCACAGTATGTTGGGCCAGGAGTTCATTCTGAGACCAGAAAAACCAGGTCCACCCAGTCTCTGAGAAAACCCTAGGGACCCGATGGATAACTCACAGAAGGGGAGAATTGATGTCTAATGCTTTTACCCCAAATCCTTGGAGAAGAGTTTGAGTTTCAAGAAAATTGTACAGGAAAGAAAAGTACCCTTCTCAGTTCAAGGTCAGAGTGTCCATCAGAATAAACATCCAATGTTCTAATACTGAGCTGGGTAGCACAGAAAATCAATCAGCCCCACAAATATAGCTTTCAACCTTGACTGACCTTAACAAAGAGGTGACATGACCATCTTTTTTTTTTTTTTTCTTAAAAGCATGAAAAAAGGTATGTTTTTCCTCTGAAAGGAATTAATCTTCCTGCCTCTCAGGTGACTATCCCACAATTAAGTAATTCTTGTCTATCTTCCCTTTAGAGAACTCATAGGAACTGATGCTAAGCCTAGACTGAGGCAGCCTGAATCAGGCCCATTTTGGGGTCTTTTGTGTAGCACAGACTGTAGGAGATCAGAGAAAGCAATCATCTTTAGAAATAAGCTAAACTCAATTGCCGAAGTAAAGCTGCTTAAAAAGAAAAAGAAAGATAATCACATAATATATTCCAGAAAGAGAAAGGTTTTGTTTTGTTTTTGTTTTTGTTTCGATTACCTCCCAGCTAAGATTATCTTAGACCGGTAGTCTCTTCTGTCAGTCTAGATGTTTGAAAAGTAGCTTTGTTGGACTAAAAAGTTCTGGTCTTGTGTTTTCAGATGCTGAGAGCTAGTGCCATCTATAGATTTCCATTCTGGGAGAGGTTTCTCTTTTGTCCTACTTTGCGTCAGACCTGCTGTCGTGAGGATGAGAGCGCCCAAGAGACACTTCCCTGCGGTTTTATAGGCTATGAAGGATGGGACTCATTAACCGGCCGGCAGCTGCCCCTAAACAGGACGCTGCCTGGAGTTGGAGGAAGGATGAGGGAGGCCAAAAGGTCGCAGGCTCCATGTAGGAGACCACCCGTGACTGGCTGCCGAGGGGGACTCCCTGAGGAAAGCCGCACTCCTGAAGGATCCCACAGATGAAGTCTGAATGGAGAAACCTTCACCTGCTACAGAAGCAGCCTCCGAATTAGCCTTCTTTCTTTCTTTTTTTTTTTGATTTGAAGTAAGCACTTCTGGGGTATCACCTACCTGCCTGAATATTTTCAGATTTCTAGAATATTACTATTTCCGTTGTTCTTTCACTATGTCCTCATTGATTTTATAGTACCTGTCTCTACTATACTAGTGTGCTTGTTTTTTTTTTTTTTTTTTTTTTTTTTTTTTTTTTTTTTTTTTTTTTTTTTTTTTTTTTTTTTTTTTTCTTTTTTTTTTTTTTTTTTTTTTTTTTTTTTTTTTTTTTTTTTTTTTTTTTTTTACTTGTTTTGCCTTTGTTTTTTGTTAGTACTAGGGATCAAACTCACAACCTTGAACTTGCCAGGCAGGCACTGGTGCCACTAGCTCTATCTCCGGCCCTAGTGTGCCAATTTTTAACTGCTTTCCCTTTCCAATTCTTGGTTAGGAGTGTCCTAACTATATTTAGGTAAAGTAAAGCTATTCAGCTTAGTGCATAAGCTGACTTGGCTCACCTACCACCCATTCTCACCTTCTCATTACTTCCTGTCTAAATTTAGGTCATATCATTCACACCTGGAACAGTTTTGTTGTCTCAGCTGCCCCTTAGTTTGCTCTTGGCCTCTTTGTAAACCCTGGCAGACAGGCCCTTTTGGAGGGGTATTGAATCCCAGACACTTAGCTGCCTTCTGGATTGGAGGTCCTGCAGTTCCTGGTACCTTCCTTCTACTCAGCTCTCACTTTGCTATTTTTATTGGCCCACATCCTGCACTTAGTAGAGTGGACAATAAATGTTCTTTGAATAAACAGAGAACACCACTTCTAGCTTCTGCGTAGCCTGGATTTCTTAGATACACAGAATGAATTTAACCAGGGCCTCCTGAATCAGGAGCTAGTGTATCACCTCTTACCTTTATGGTTTTGGTCTGGAGTCTGAGTCCATTTAAAGTGTTGATGGCTTTCTCTGCATCCTTTGGATCAATATAGTTAACAAATCCATACCCTAAACTCTGTCCTGTGGAAACATTAAAAAGAGAGAGAGATAGAGAAAGAGAGAGAGAGAAAGAGAGAGAGAGAGAGCTCAGTATCTTTACAGAGGCAATACTTCCCAACGCAGTGGGTCAAAGCCCTCTTCTGGTATATGATTCCTTTACACCACAGTTTATCTCAGATTGAGAGGTTTTCAATTCCTCCCTCTCTCACTTTGGTTAGTCTTCAAACTCACAGGATCTCCCCAAGCTAAGCAGTGTCCCTACATATCTATACCCAAAATACACAAGTGTCCATATAACCAGGAAAAGTCAGGACAGGGTAGTAGGAAGAGAGCAGATATAGTTTGCTAAGAGACTCAAACTGGAGTCCTGGTGCGTTCCCTGTCAACTGTGTGCCTTTGTAGAGAAGCCATTTAATCTTCCATTTCCCCCAGGTCTCTACTCGATTCAACTGCACTTACCTCAGACAGGTTTGAATTGGTAAAATATTGTATATAAAAGTCCTACCAAGAAAAAAAAAGTCCTACCAAGTACATTGCCTACAAAATAGTAGGTGCTTAGCTAATGACAGTTCTTCTGTGCTTGATACTGTAAAACTGGGACAAGTGCTGGACGTGGTAGCTGTCTATTGCCTTGGTCATGTCAGTCACACCCACATTCAGAAGGATGCAGCGGAATCTGAGCAGCAACACTGGAGACATTTATAGTGAAGGACGCAGGCATAGCCAGAATTTAAAGCAGTTTCTACAAATCATTCCTTGCCTTCCTCATCCCCTGAGCCAAAGAACAATTAAAACAAAAAAGGAGGGCGGGGGTTTCTTTCTACTGGAGCTCCTAACAAAGGGGAGCGTGTGAACACATTCTGCAAAGAGGATTTAGCTACATTAGGTGGGGATAGCATCCACTAGTCTGCAAAGAGAGGTAGCAAGTGACAGGGCTCCCCCCTTAGTGAAATAAAAATAACGTGCTTTGCGATCGTGCCACTGATTATAAATAGTCCATCAGCTCTACCATGTGTCATCAGCCAGAAATATCATTAGGAAACTTTACATTTTCTGACATACCCTTTAAGAAACACAGAGCTTGTGGTGGCTGCAAAACCAGCTTGAACTTCCCAGGCGATGTTATTGATTTGTGGGCGGCAGCGGAGCCGAAGGGGAGGAAAATGACAGGACCTCACATGTCAGGAAAGACAGATTACATAAACTTCTCTTTGGCGTACTGGGGCCAGGGCTGGGAGACAATACAGGGAAAAGCCTGCCATGTCCTGGTGACAGGAGCCCATTTCAGCAGCCAAAAAATATTTCCAACAGCTTCTGTTTTGCTGGTAAATGTCTGTGTTTGTGTTGGTTGTAGGAGGGAACCTGGGAAAACAAGTTGGGTTCTGGATCAAAAAATGGGTGACTTTGTTATCCTTCATAGGAAGGAAGCAAAGAAAATAATGAGGAAACTCAAATGGAAAACTGGAAAATGATAACGCCTTCAACATATTAGTGCATACCTTTATATTTTGGAAAAGCAGGGTTAGAACAGTGAAGACAAGGGCAAACTTTGCCAGACATGCCCTTCACCAATCAAAATTAGTAACTTATCAGGGAAGACAGACAGAGTGTTGGGCTTGGTGAAATCTTTCTCTTTCTATTGTACTGTGTAAGTGCAGCATGTGAGTGGGGTGTGTGTGTGAGAGAGATAGAGACAGAGAGGAGGGAGACAGATATGTGGATTGTAAGACCCTACCACATGTTTTGAGAAACTTCATTTTGCAAATATAGAAATACAAGAGACTAATTTCATTAAAAATATAATTTATCCTAAATTTGGCACTACCTCATCAAGTCTAACTAAATTCACCTAATTAAATCTATTTTCATCATGCAAATTTCTTGGTCATATTTACCTTACATATATATATGAAACCTTAAAAATTGTTGTACTAAAAGAGTCTCTTAATCACTTTTTAAAAACAATCAACCACCAAGTTGAGCTGCTTTTAAAGGGAATTTTAAAACCAATTAGGTCAATAATAAACTTTATACATAAGTTATATGAAACTGGTAGATGGCCTATTTTCCAGCCCAATTTGTGTAAAATAGAATAAGAAAAAGATAAACAAAACATGCATCATTTAACTACAGACATTAGACCTAGGTCATGCTGAAAAATTTCCTGTTCATCATAGTGATGGAATCTATGTGGAGAAATATGTCATGTTCACCAAAGGTGCCTGTTCCCAATATACTATCCCTCTAAGATCATTCATATATTGGCGGAAATCTGAAATAAACACAATGGGCATAGTTTCTACGTTCTATTTGTTTTAGAGCTTTGCACATGTTGGAAAGAAAACACACTTAGGCTCAGCTCTTAGGGAGGTTCCAACAGTCAAGTGAGGAAAAGGACTTCTGCCCAGCAAGCTACACCAACCCACCTGCCTAATGAGTCCCAAATCCACCATCGCCTGTGCTCCTGACTGTAATGAGCACTGTGCTGTCATCTTATCTGCCCTAGGTTTAGGAAGACTGAATTTGACATCAAGAATGAAGGTGCTTTGAGAAAACTGAAAGCCAGTTGAATACCATTTCAGAAAGTAAGGGTTAAGCGATAGAGATTCTTCTTCATATAAAGCAGTGAATTGCAAACTCTAAAACAGACCACTGCACTGAACAAGAGGTTAGAAAAGTTGCCTATGAATTGAAAAATATAACATTCACTGGCAGTGCAATGAAAGACCTGTGATCAGCCTGGTTCACAAGCAGGTTCTCTCACTTGCTTCTCACTGTCATAGGAGGAGTCCAGCTATGTCTAATGAAAATAGTCTATGGATCTAGTTTTCTTTTTAAAAATGCCTTGCAGAAGATTAAATTCCTAGGTAGAATACATAAACACCCAAGTCTCATTTCTTTAGAAACCATTTTAATAAAAGGGGAGAGTAAAATGTGGAAAAAAATTTATGTTTTAATTTTGGTGGCTATAGATGGTGGTGGGTTTCTGATCTGCAGTTCTGTATTTAAATTTACATGGAAAACCACAGATGGAACACATTCATAAAGAATACCAACACTTTTTCCATGAGGAACAAAGAGTCACCATGCTGGATGGGCCCAGTGAACCTAGTCTGGAGCCTAGAGTTAATAGTCTTTTTATTATTGCTTTTATCTTTTTATTATTGTTTTTATCTTTTTCAAATAACTACATCTTTTCCCTTTATTAGCAGAAACAAGAGTCGATCATACAGATATTCAACAGTGTTTTAAGAACAGAAAATTAAACTTTGTTTTCAATTTATGTTTATTTTGTTGCAAGTTGAACAAATAAAAAATGAAAATATCAAGATTACATTCATTGAATTATTTTTGTTGAAAAAATAAGATGAAATGAAGACTATCTCCAAAATTTAGAACTTATAGTGAGTATCTGGCTCCTTGATGCCCACATGGCCTACAGCTCTTACACTTGATCAGTCCCTAATAATCCTCTTCAGCTGGCATAGACAAGGGAAACCCACTTGGCATGTACAGCAGGAAATATATCACAGAATCTGGGATGAGAATTTATAATTCAGAATGCAGTTTCCAAGAGAAAATTGTTGTACATAGTGTTACATTTTAAAGCACTTTAGTATTTCGGACTAAAGTGTTTGTTGTTTTGAAAAAGGTTTTTTTTTTTTTTTCCTGTTTGTTTATTTGTTGGTGGTACTTGGGATTGAACTTGAGGCCTTTTTAAAATTCTGAGACAGATTCTCACTACCATGCTAAATTTCTCAGGCTGGGCTTAAATGTGCTAGCCTCCTGCCTCAGCCTCTCAGAGTGCTGGGATTACAAGTATGTGACACTACAAGTAGCTAACAAGGTGTTTTCAAATCTGAACCTAAATATTTCTGTTTTTATAAAGCCTAGGCATGTGTATGCACACACAAACACACAGTTCATTCTCCTACTATAACATGGTAACATCTTTATTCTGTTAAAATAATTTTCATATTTAATTTCTCCCTAAGAAGCCAAATATTTCACAAGACCTACCTTACAAGAGTTTGCATCCTTGAACATAGTAGGTACCCAAAAATGCTTAAGAAGTAAAAGAATCATTGTAGGCATTTGTACTAATCTTCCGTTTCTGGAAGTATATGACCAGAATGTTTTGTACGTTTGAAGGGAAAAGGGGCAAATGGAGTACCTGGGAGATTTGTTTTGCATTTGTGAAGGAAGACAGAACACAACAACATACTGACACCAGGCACTGGAAAACAAAACACAATGTCCTAGGTGGCTTCTCCTCCAGCACAGACCAGCAGAACAATGAAAATCACCCCTGCCCAAATTTCACAGTGATTTTGAATTTGCAAAGTGGTTTCCTATCCATCTCACTGTACTGATTCTTAGAACAATCCTATGTGAACAGAGAAAAATCGTCATTACAGATGGAGAAACTAAAGCTAAGAGAAAACTGTAATATGCCCAACATCGCAGAGAATCTCGTTCTAGATGAATAGTGGGCATTTTTTTTTTAAATATATAGGGTAAGGTAGTAAATAGTTTAGGTTTGGGGGTTCCATGGTCCCTGTCATGACAGCTCTGCCACTGTGTAGCAGCTGAAGACAATGTATAAATAAATAGTGTGACTGTGGTCCAATAAAATTTAATCGAAAAAACAGGCGGTAGGCCTAATTTGGCCCTTGGGCCATAATTTGCTTATTTCCTTGTCTAGATCTTTTGGGTTATCAAGATTACAGTCATTGAATTATCTTTGTGCATTTACTATAATCGTAGTTACCTCACCTGAATTAAAATGCTATTAGCAATGATTTTGAAGCTCAGAAATGTTTTTTAGGCTTTTTTGAAGCATTTAAGAAAAAGTAAATTATCTTTAGTTTGTTTTAATCACTTTTATTATATTTGACCTCCAGAAAGTGTACTGATCATAACTAATTCTAACTTTTTTTCCCCCCAGGATTCTGGGTAGAAGTGGCTTTTCTTTGCACTTACAGTCCTGGAGATTTCTCTGATGCTGTCATCCTCATGGCCCATCACAGAAGAAGCTGGCCTGAAGGAACCTCAGCATTTCTGCACTGCCAACCTGCACATTTTGCTCTTTTTTCTCTAAAAACAATCATTTTCCAGAACCCTAACAGTTATTTCTCTCATCTGCAAAGTCCCTGAGGAAGTAGCCAGATGGGCAGCTGCTGTTGATAAAAACTTGTGAGTTGAGTAAGGAATTTTTGTGGATGTTAGAACCCTTAGCTCAGGCTGAAATCCTGCTCTAAAAGCACATGATAAAATTCCTAGTCACCTCAAGATCATCTGCTTGGCACTAATTCACACACCAGTTTAACCGCAGCTAGCTCCAAATCCTAGGAGGTCCTCACTGCCAGTGCTGAGACGCCATTAAACTGCTTTCAATCTATCTGATCACATCAAAAGAGGGTCAGAGAGATCTGTGGTTCTTACTGCATATATAAATGTGTGTGTGTGGCTCAAAACCACACTTGCTGTATAACCTTGGTTAAGTCATTTAAGCTTCATCAGCCTGTTCCCTTATCTGGGAAAATAGAGATAATCCCTTAATCCTCACGATCAAAGGATCACTGTGAGGATTAGAATAAAATGGGGACTAATAGCAGCCACAATTTATTCAGTGCCACTTTGTGCCAGGCACTGTGCAAAGTGGCTTACTCATGTTACCTAATTTAATCCTGTGTGAAAAGGGTTTTGTGGAGCCCATTGTGCAGATATAGAAAGCAAGGTTTAAGAAATAGTAAAATAACCTGCCTAAAGTCAACTAGCAAGTAGGCTCCAGGGCTGGCAGCTGAGTAAATCCAGGTCTCTGTGATAACTCAAGCTTTCTCTCTACAAGGGCCAGCCTTGGGATAAGCGCTCAGCAGTGTCTCACACTGGGTAAGCACAAAAGGGGCGCCCTGACCTTGCACTGAGGGCTCTAAGACTAACTGAGGACACCTTCAAGTTCTGGACTATCAGTGACTCTGTTCCTCTCACCCCTCCTCTTGGGGTTTAACAGTTTTGGTCAGTCTAAGTCTTGGTTTTTCTCCTGAAAACCCAGTGGTACTCCACTCAACCACGCAGAGGATTGATGGTGGTGATGATGATGAAGATGACGATGATGGTGGTTTACATAACCGTCTCAAACTAGGTCTGATTTAAAGTCTGCGACTTCAACTGGGCCCCCCGTACCAATATCACCAACATCACCAAAGGATCTGTGAGAAATGCAGTGACAAATGTCCTATCCTGGAACTACTCAATCAGAATCTTCACTTTAACTTGATTCTCAAATGATTCAAGAGCACAAGACTGAGTGAGATGCACTGGTGACTTGGAGTAGATCAGATGCAGGTCTGAATCTCAGTTCTCGTGTGTACAGCTGTGTGACCTGGCCTTTGCTTCTGGGAAAACCATACACCAACCCTTAGTAACAGGGGGAAAGGACGGTTTTATGAGAAAGTTCTCAGGATTACCTCATATATGCTATTTTTTGTCCCCCAGTTTTGTATTCTGTCTCTTTCTGCTTTAGTATTTTCATGTATAAAGTGGAGATGATATTACTTTTTTCAAAGGCTTACTGGGAGTATGAAGCATAGTAATGTATGGAAAGTGCTGGCATATAACAGATCCTTTTCCTTTTTTTCCTCATACCGTGTTAGATACTGTCTTACACTATTGTCTACGTGCATGCTGTCTCCTGGATGAAGTCCAAACCTCCTTGAAGGTGGAGAATGCTTACGATGCTTTTCTTTTATGTTGGAGCACATAATATGGGTACACAAATAGGCACACAAATCTCATATATATCTGGCACCTGCTACATGCTAGACTTTACGTATGGACCCTAAAATGATAATGAAATTGTTTATGCCTTCTGGAGGCTTATTATGCTAAAAGGAACAACAGTCCTAAGAACTAGTTATAGCACAGAAAAAAAACAATTACTGTAAGTTCCTGATGCATGAACACTTGTAGATGCAAGCGAATCATGCCAGTAGCTCACATGCCTGTGGGACACTGTCACGGTTGTGCTGCTATGTGCTTACCATACAGTGCAATAGTGTGCAGCAGGACAGAGCAAAGTCAGAGCCCAGGAGGTCTGGAAGCAAGAGGAAAAGCAGTGGTGATGTGGAGGGGACTGCTAGGAAGCTTGAAGCAATGTACAATGTTTATTTGTGTCAAAGGTGTGTAAGACTCACTTTGTTGGACTTATGAACAAACCTGACTTACAGAACATTCTCCCAGAATAGAACTCCTTCATAAATCATAGACTTACTGCATAGCAGAGGAATTCCCTCCCTCTCCTGCCCCAACGTTTTTTTTTTTTTTTTTTTTTTTTTTGGTTCTAGGGAACCCAGGACCTCAGCACTGGGCTACAATCCCAATCCTTTGTATTAATTTTTATTTTGAGGAGTGTCTTCCTAAGTCACCCAAACTAGGCTTCAACTAATGATCCTCCTGCTTCAGCCTTTCAGAGTACTGGGATTGTAGACATGCACCACCATATCAGGCAAGAATTTTGTTTCAAAGCTATATACATGAGGTGCTATACACAGAGAGGAGGTGGAGACTGATTCTGACTTAGCAGAGGAGGGAAGGTTTCATGAAGGAGCGTCTGAGCTGAGCTTTGACAAAGGAGTAAGTTTTGATAGGGTTCCCCTATCAAAGGCATGGCAGTCCAATGTGAGAGCTGAATCCAACACTAAATTATCATTATTATTATTATTATTTTTTGAGATAGGGTCTTACTATGTAGCTCAGGCTGACCTCGAACTCACAGGGATCCTCCTGCCTCAGCTTCCTGAGTGCTGGGATTACAGGCATGTGCCATCACACTGGGTTCCAAGCACTAAATTTATCCCACAGATATTTATTGGGCATCTGTTATGAGCCAGGCACAGTTCCAATCACTTGGAATATAGAAGAGAACAAAACGTATTTAGTTTTTGCCATCACTGAATTTATACTTTGATTGAAGGTGCAGAAGACAGACGAGAAATACATAAATAAAATGAGCTGGGTGTGGTTGGGCACGGCTGTCATCCCAGCCCTCGGGAGACCAAGGTAGGAGGATCACTGTGAGTTCAAGGTCAGCCTAGGCTACAAAGTGCGTTCATGACCAGCCTGAACTGTATAGTGAAACTTTGTCTCAAAAAGACAAAAAACCAAAACCAAAACCAAAACCAAACCAAACCAAAGTTTGTCAGGTGCTGGTGTATTCTAGGGAGAAAATAAAGCAGAGAAGAGGAAAAGGCAACCAGAGTACGGCTGCAAATTTCTGACAGGGTAGTCAGAAAAGGCCTCACTGTTGGGATGACATAAAGGCAAAGACCTGAAGGAGAGAAGGTAGAAAGTCATCCCCACCTGAGGTAAAGGCATCCAGGTAGAGGGAAATTCATGTGCAAAGGCCCTGAGGCAGGAACACTGCATGTTGGAGATGTGGCATAAGTGAAGTGACTGAAACCCAAGATGACCTCACATTCATCTCTGTGCCCCACTACCTGAAAAAGGTTGATGACACTATTGGGCAGTAAATGCTGTCGGGTGAATGATTAACTGAATATTATCTATTTACATCTTCTTAATCACTCTCCATAATCCCACATACTGAAAAGAAGGGGGCAGGAAGAGCAAGACAATCTTTTTGCCAGAGCCTCACCTGTGTCCAGAGGCAGCTGGCAAAAGATGGGGAACCAGATGCCCTAAGTCACACCTGAAACACCTGTGACCATTTGCGTGGACCCAGAGAAAACCCTAGAGGTGCTCAAAGCCCCTTCAAATATTTGAAAGGCTGTCATAGGTACACTGACATGGTAATTCAAAGGGGAGGATAAAGATCAGGCTGAAGAAGGAAGTTAGGGAGAAAATTTTTGCTGTGGTGAAAGGAAGAACCTTCTAATAGTGATTTTATAAGGGAGCAGGCTGCCTTGTGAGGTGTTCAGGCCCCATGATTAGAAACATACAAACAGAAGCCAGACTGACCTTTTGTCAGATGTGAGAGCAGCTGACAAGGTCTACCCATAAGATCCTCTCAAATGCTAAGATTCAAAAGTTCTATTTATATTAGATTTAATGTTCACAGTTCAGTTTCAGTTCATTCTGATTTCTTACCAAGCAAACAAACATAACAGGGAATATTTATTAAGCTCCTATTATGGGTGAAGCATTTCATGTATAGCATTACACAAATCTTTATAACCCTCTGAAGCTGGTATTTCTATCCTTTGCATTACAGAGGGGCAAACTAAGGCCCAGAAGGAGATGGAACTCACCCAAGGTTATCTGACTGAAGAACAGTAGCCAGGCCCATCTGACTCCAGAGTCAATGTACTTTCTTCCGTGCCCCAGTTTCTTGACTATGTGTGCATTTGTATGCTGAGCATCTATCCTAAAATAGCACAGTGTGGCTGAGACTTTGAGAAAGGATAGGTTTTCTAGCGCTATCTCCAAGTCTTTTTTTTTTTTTCCCCCATTTAGTTCCAATATATAACCTCAGTATCCCATTTCTCTTTCCCAGGTTGGTTGTGCAAGTCATACTAGATCTGGTGTAACAAAGAATACTGGGCTCGGGAAAGACTTTAGTGTCAAGGAATTGAGTGTAAGGACAGACTAGTGTTTAGGAACTGAGGACCAAGGAGTTGATGGTCTAGCCGGAAAGTCAGCCCCATGTACTAACAAGGACAGGACAGTACGGTTTGGTGTCGTGACAGAGAGGAGAGAGGCTTTCTGGAGGATGTGATGCTTTCATTGAGGCTATTTTGAGACGATTGATGAGCCAGGCAAACAGTAGTCAAGGACAACAGTCAGAGAAGGTTATCACAGAAAGGGGGCAATATGAGTACCTAACCTGGAGGAGGAACGACTGCCACAACCTTTACAGCTATCACTTTCCAGAGGCCACTGGTTGTTGATACTAACTCATGTTGTCAATCCCGTATCTAAACGAATCTGTCTCCAGGTGTGTATAGGAGATCTACTGAATCTAACTGAATCTTCTTCAGGTGTGTATAGGGGATCTACCTACACCTCTAGCGGAGAGTCAGGAATCATTTAGGAATTTGAAATTCTGAGTGTGTCTGTTCTCTGCCAACAGTGATGTTGAAAAAACACAGGACCTAACCTTCCTTATTCTGAATATCTGAAGTATTTAAAATTATTTTGAGCCAGTTCTTGGTTATTTCCATAAGCTACATTCTGGATTTCTAAGTAGATGTTATTTCCATTCACCATGTGGCATCAAGATGGCAACAAGGAAAGGGTTTGGGCCCAGACAAGGCTTTCAATAAGCTTGTTGAACTTAATATACTTCTCAGTAGACTCAAGTTTCTTAAGGGCAGGGACATGTTATTAATCTTGGTATGATCAATGTCTGGCATATAGCAGACTTTCAATAAAACTATGCTGAAGAGATGAATGTCATCACTTTTTGAGTGCCACTCACTATACTATGTACCTGATTTCTATCACCTACTTCCTGAAACAATCATGCAAGGTTGGTGTTATCACTGCTATTTAAAATCAGAGAGACTTATTTGTTCAGCAGCCTCAGATTCCAAAATGAATTCATCCATCTCCAAAACTCATACAGGCTTTCAAAAGAGTTTACTGGTTGCAGAATCTGTATCAACCCAGCCATTCACAGTGATGCTAAATGATGCCTCTACTACTATGAAAATTCAGAGTATATACACAGTCATTTCTAGTAGTTCTCAAAACAGAAAAGTGCATTATGCGGTAAGAAAAGTCAACCAATCAATTCTCAAAAGACATTTTAAAAAATTACTTTTGGTTTATCCTATAAAATCAGTTGTTCCAAATGGTATGTCTTCAAATATAAATTTCTATAACAAACTTCAATAAATGAAAAACAGACCTAATCCAAGTCTTATTTTTCTTGTTTGCCCTGGAACAAAAGGAAATTCATAAGATAAAAAGCTAGTATCAAGTATTTAGTTCAAAACAACAACAACAACAAGCAAAACAAAACAAAACAAAACACAAAAGGAAAAAATATTCTAGGTGAAGCACGCGAGATAATAAAAGCCTCACTGACAACTATCTCACCTTCAGCATTTATTACATAGAAAGAAGAAACGTTGAGACTGATAAACCTGGGGCAACAAAAGATTCTTAACTGAAACCACACAAAATTAAATTTTGTTCAGAATATTCTTATAAAACAGGAAAGAATAGTTACACATTTAAATGTATTTTTAACAAGGGTTGAAACAAAAAGAGGAGCATTTTGGCAAAATTCTCAGCCATAAAAATGAACCAGAATTCTTAATTCTTTGGTGGCTTACTTTCAAATGAAACAAAAGTTAGGATGTTAGATAGACAAGGATTCTCACCCAGAGGGGAAGTGAAGCAACAGGGGACTCCAGATGTGTAACTGATGTTAAAAATGATGGGGTTAGCAACAAAGGAAGAGCTAGAAAAAAAAATATCAGGTTTACACTAATTGTGCTCACTATAATTAGCCTTAGAGAAAGATGAGATTTTCTGTGGGTGACAGGTCTGTGGGTGACTGGAACTGCTGTATTTAACACAAAGACAACAACTTCCCAAACTCCTAACAGACAACATTCTTACAGAGGGCAGGAGAGGGTTCCTGATACTGTGTTGAGATTTAGATTACATGAGGTAAATTTTGTGAGAGGGACTGATACAAAATAATGCTCCATAAATACTCAAAGAATGTAAACCTTTTTAAAATTGCCTTTATTCAAAGTAAAAGAAAATTCATAGTTCTCACTGAAGGAGATGAGATAAATAATTTGCCTGTGCAGAGAAAAATCAGGATGTCCAATGTTAGCTGGAGCAGGACTTCATCTGGAAATTTCTGTCAGTCTGTCCTTTCTCAGGAATGGGCTTCGGGTTCCCTGGCTTTGGGACCACCAGTCAGAGTTGTGTGAAATGCAAGGACAAACATCTCTGTCGCCTTCGCCAAGGAGTAAGTGAGACACCAGACACGAGGCTCAGCCCTGTGGTCTGACAGTGTAGTTTGACTCCAACGCAGTTTTTTTTTTAAACAAAGAAAGAAATTCTCCATGAAAAGAAAGTAACTGAGAAACAAAAGCATGTTTTTCTTTTCTCTTTCTTTCTTTTTTTAAAATCACCAGTCAGATTGAAGGTAGGAAATAAGGTAAAATGAGGAAATAATAAATAACCCCCAAAGAAAAGGACTCGTGCAGAAGTAAGCTTGTGGGGTAGCAACTGCAGAGAAAAAGTCTTTTTTTTTTTCTTTTTTTCTTTTTTGGTTTTCCAAAAAGTTAAAGGAACGTCCAGAATGGTTACACCAAGCAAGAATGAGCTGCTTTGGTACACTGGTGGTAGATGTGAAAATGAAAGCATGCTTGGGAGTCTATGCAAGACTGAAAAATGTGAACAAATACTGGCTCAGCTCTTTTTACAGGCAATGGAAAATGAAATGTCATCCCAACAATCAGGACAGTAAACGGACCCATGGTTTTAATCATGCCTGGAAGGTGTTCAATACTCAATAATGTCCCAGAAACTGGCTAGCGTGTGATGAGACCGTGCTGATGCTAGAGAAATGGACCCACACAGCACCACTGCCTGTACCTCCTGGGAGTAGGTGAGACTTTCCCAGCACACCAAGGTCTCCACTTGGCCACCCACAAGCAGCAGAGGGTCTCAAACATTCCTTAATAATGAAGAGAATCAGGAAGGAACTATCCGAATTGCCCCCTCTCTGTCCTCCAAACATATCCCGCATGGAGTCTTCCCTTATGGCTCAGAGAGTATAGTGTAAAAAAGGCCAGAGAACAAAAAGGTTTCTTGGGGAATGCTACACATTATACCATGTCTTTTAAGTTTTATAATGTATGTTAGTACAAACTCAAAAAGTAGTGATAAAGAGAACCTCTTGATTGATTCACTTCAGTTCCCCAAACTTATTTTGCCACAGAACTCCCTTTCAAAAAGTCTATTACAGATGAAAACTACTTTGGAAAAACTTTTAGATAGGATTCCCAAGTGGACACTATCCTTTGAAACAGGATTGATACTGTTCGGGGATGTAATCACCCCAAGGTAAGGCGTTCGGTCCCCAGTGCTGAGCCATAGTTCCTGAGATAACAGAGGGGACATCAGAAAATGAGGGGAGCATGCCAGAGAATACTTCTAAAGTCTCTTTTCACTGTGAGTGTGTGATTTTCTTTCTTAGAAGAGATCACTCCATTCTGATTCTAGGATAATTTATACGCAGGACAAAGATGTATAATGGTGAGGGGAGTTAGCTGCCTGAAGGCATGTTTTCACACTAGTACTAGTTGTACAAGTCAAGTTCCAGGTGACTACAGGTCAGAAGTCAGCATGAAATGAGCTCAAGAAGACAACCAAAGACCTGGGGTGGGGTGGGGCCTAATTCTACGGCTACATGCATACAGAGCACACACTTACAGGTACACATATGAAGACATATATACAGTACCTATATTTAATTAACTAGGCATATGACCCTATAGAATAGCAGATAAAAATAGAGGTTTTCAAGTCAAACATACATGGGCTCAACTCTACTCTGCTACTTGAAAGCAGTCTGACCTTGAACAAGTTAATTCTCCTGAGCCCAGCTTCTGACACAAAAAAGGGCTAATATCTATACTGCAAAAAACTGCTGTCAGAATTAAACTACTGCATGCTAGGTATTTACTGAGTATTCTATATGTATTAAACCTTACAATAACCTATTAATATCCCTATTTTAGGAATCAGGAACCAGGCACAGGGAAAGTGAAAATTTGCCTGTTACACAGCTAGTAATGATACAGTTAGGGTGCTGATGTAGGCTTACCGAATTCCAGTAAGCCCAGGACATTCCTCTGGAAGACACAGACACATGCATAGATACACAGACACCCTATACCTTCCCTCTCTCTCTCTCTCTCTCTCTCTCTCTCTCTCTTTAAAGAACTTGATGTTTTTGTTATTAGTTTATTACATAGTACTGTTCAAGCAGGCAACATTCAGACACCAGCTTTCCCAACTCAAGGATCCTATGTAGCTGCTCCAAAAACAGAAGAACAAATTCAAGCCTGAGAAATGTTAGTTCATTCTGAGTGATGACTCATAACCGCTATTTTCACAAACAGCCTGCTAATTAAACTTTCTTATGAACTCTGTTAACCAATTTTTCCAAGGCATAGAGGAAAAAAATCATTCATTATAGACCGGAATCCAAAATCTAATATTAACAGGACAAGTAGGATCTGTGGCATTGTAATTTGATCAGCTTGAGCATTAATAACAGTTAGAAACTGCTGTCTGAGACAGTTAATCAGCTTTTGCTGAGATGTACTTAGATAACTGAACAAAACATCTGGAAAGCAGACTAGAAAGCAAAGCTAGCTTATCACACGGAGCTGACTGTTTGCTTTACTTCATAAATTCCGTGCTTACAATGTCCTTCTGGTGACCACCATAATATGATGAATTGGTGTATCAATTTAACAACTTGCCAACATGTTAGCAGCTTGTATGATTCACAACACTCAGTAAGGTGGGAAAAGCCAGTGTTATTACTTGATTTTATGAACAGCCCAAGGGAAAAACTGTTGGTCCACTGAAAGTCTTGTAGCTAGAGCCAGGATGAGAATGTGGTAAATCCTTCAAGTTATCATATTTCCACTTGTAAAGGCAGTCTAATTATTACAATTTCAGAAATTATCCTGGTATTTTCAATAGTGAACTAAAAGCTTCCACAGACAATCTTCCAGAAACACCAAAAGCTGCGATTCACTACTGTTACAAAATGTCTTCACTTATGTCACTTACTTTGAACTCACAAGTACCATTTGAAGAAAGTAGGGGTAGGATTCATCTTTTCTACATGGAAGAAAGAGAGGTCAAAGGGGGAAAAAGTGACTTACGTGAAACTATCCACTTGCCTGTATGTGTTTGGGGGCGGGGAGCAGGACTTTCATTGACATCCATCTCTTTTCTGTTTACTTCCAAGTATTGTTTGGTATTTCTTGACCAGGAAGTATTTAGGGGGGTGGTTATGGTTTGTATCTGGATGTCCCTTCAAAGCCTCATATGATCAGAGCTGGGACTTTTTGGAGGTGGGTGGATATAGGGCAAAGATGGAGAACCTTTTAGAGCTTTCAATGATACAAACAGCCCTCTGTGGCATGTGTCCCATAGGTTCGTCACCACTGATCTAGGATATGTGATCCTGGGATTAAGGGTGTGTGGTAACTAAATTGGTTTAGCATAGTTTTGGGTGTGGATATTGGAAGCCCCAACCTGGGTGTGGGTGGCACCATTTAATAGGTCCATAACCTGGATGGACTATGAAGGGACAGAGAGAAGGTAGGTTTGCTGCTGGCTGCCTTCTGCCTGTCCCGCCATGGATGTGATGCCCCTCTGCTATGCTACCCTGCCTTGGAGCCAGCTGACTATGGACTGAAACCTCTACAACTTTGACCAATAAACCTTTCCTCCTTGAACTTTGGGTGTAGGGTATTTTGTCTCAGTAATGAAAACAATAGCTAAGGTAGGGAGTATCTGTGTGAGTACTGGTAGTGCACAGCTCTTGGTTGGCTCTCAGTTTTGCACTTAGAGGGTGGTCTGTCGCATTGGAAACCTACACTGACTGATGGAGGCACTGGGAAGAGCAAAGGCGGCTGAGAATCAGTTCTGGTTTCTCACTTCAGGACTAGGAGGTGAAAGTGACATTCAAGTTTCCTGTCTGTTGTCCAGTTCAGGGTTTTCGGCCAGAACTCAAGGATGGCCCTCTTATCACAAAAACGGAAGCAGAGGGCAGAATGAAGATCCTGCACACCCAGTCAGCTTCACAGTCTGAAGGGAGAAGGAAAGACTGCAGAGACTCAGAAACCAGCAAAACCTCAGCTCAGGTTAGCAGGCAACGAAGGCCTGCTTCATAATACCTTCTACGGCTCACTGTGTACACCTAGGCTAATAAAAAGCAGGGACTCCACTCAGGTAGCTTCTCTGTGCTGTGCCTACTGTCTACCCTGGCCATAAAACAAAAACAAGTCAATCAATCTCAAAATGGGTCCAGGTAAGAAGAAAAGGAGAATTCCATGTATGTAGTTTCAGACTTTATGTATCCTATCCTTTATTATAGCTGATAACAGTCTTGACCTTCAAAGCCATCTATAAGCAGGGCAGCAGCTACAGTGAGGGTGGTGGGAGGAGGCATGGGACTGGGCTCCAGGTTACCAATTGAGAAAGGGGCAAAGGTTGCCACCATTTGGTTTTCCTTAATGTAAAGAAAACTGAGGCTGCTTGGTCTGTTACTTCTTAAAAGTCCCATTTAACTTACTAATTTTCCTCTGTTCTCCTTGTATCATTCCACATCCTTTTCCATCGCTTTAAAAAAAAAATCTAGGACAGGGCCGGCCTGAACTACATAGTGAGACCCTATCTCAAAGAGCTAGGACCAGGAGTTTGGCTTAGTGGCTTAAGCACCTGCCTGGCAGGCACGAGGTTGTGAGTTCAATCCCCGGTGTCACCAAAAAAAAAAAAAAAAAAAAAAAAAAAAGAGTTATTTAATATTAACTCTTTCTATATTATCTTTTTTATATTTGCATTTTGTTTTTTGACACAGAGTCTTGCTATGTGGTTCAGGCTGGCCTCAAACTCACTATGTACCCCAGGCTGTCTTCAAACTTGTAACAATCCTCCTGCTTCAGGTTCCCAAGTGATCGGATCACACACATGGACCACTATTTTCCATATTATCTTATGATCCATTTCAAATATATTATGTATCAAAGAGCGGTGTATTAGTAAATAAGAAGGCATCAAGAAAAAGCAGGACAGGAAATAAGTGAAGAAAAGTGAGAATAAGAAATACCGAGAAAAATAAGAAGCCGTGTCTTCTTGCCTAAGGTCTGTGGGCCGTCCTGGCCTCATCTGTAAAGTGAGTATAGAGAGTGCCTATATTAGATACTCCAACAGGTTAAAGGAAGTGTTAAATATAAAAGCCTTGAAAAGAAACATGAAGGGCAAATGTCTGGGATTACTAGGCAAATATTTTATACTTATATCACCAATCTAGTTGTAACCACTTTGTGTTAGTGAGGCCCTAAAGTAGACATTCAACTATAAAACAACAGCCAGTCAGAAAATCTAACTTATAATTCAGCAAGAAATCGAAGTAAATGCTAAGAGAGTCACTGACCTCAGTGGGACAAGAGACTCAAGAGATCACAGATGTCAAGGGAAGTCTGAAAACTGTCAACCTCCTTCTGTATTAAGTAGGGCTATTTATTAGCAAAGTAGTAAGAACACAGGCTCTACCACTTATTAGCTGTGACTTTGGATATGTTACATTACCTCTCTGAGATATTGTTATTTTACTGACACAAAGAGTACACAAACACTGCACGGAATATTCCTGGCTGTTCTATTCACTGTTCGTTGAGGTCTGTATCAGTCACTGTGAGTTGCCAATAACAAAATATTCTGGACTGGATAAATTAAACAACAGAAATCCATTTCCTCACAGTTCTGAAGGCTGAAGGCCTGAGATGAGGGTGCTAGCATAACTGGGTTCTGGTAAGGGCTCTTGTTCAGGTTTTTAGATGGCTGCCTTCTTGTTTGATGTGTTCATGTAGAAAGAGTGCTTTGCTCTCTCTTCCTCTTCTTATATAGAAAGCAATTTTACTGAATCCTATGTTTATGACTCGTTTAACCATAATAACTTCTATAAAGGCCCTATTTCCAAAGACAGTTACTTTTGGAGTGTGAACCCTATATATAAATTTGCTGGGGGGACACAATGTGCGCTCTTCAACAATGTTTCTATTGCTTGGTCAGCTGCTTCCTCAGCATAGACTGGTGGACAATCTCATTTTCGCTAAGTTCAAAGCCAAATCCAAGCCTCACTCTTCTTAGACACTAGCTCTGAGAACCCCAATCCCAATTGTCATCTTTTTCTCCTTGGAATGCTCCCAGCTGATGCTGTCTCCATTTTCATTCCATACAGGGAGAGTGATAACATAATAGAAAGATTATAGGCTTTGTAGTTAGAGATCTAATCCCACTCAACAGCTGACTAATTATGTGCTTGGCTTCCTCATCTGCAAAATGGGACAACAATTACTGATAATACAAAGTATAGAGCTTCAATGAGATAACATCGCTAACACCGTAACTGAGACATAGTAGGCACTCCATCAAATCTCAAATCTCATGATACTGTTTTGCACCCTTTTATGTTGTCTTTCTAATGGTGGTCAGGAAAGATGAGATTAGTCCTTGGTGAAAAACAAAACAAAACACTCCTACAAAACAGCAAAGATGTCCCTTCCAGATCTGGGGGTTGAAGGCAGGCTCAGTAATTTCTCCTGGCTTCCTTCGTTCACTGTTTCTCTAGCAAAATGTGAGCACAAACTATGTCTTATCTGTTTTGGCTTACCCCCAAATCCTGACAGAGAATTTAAGAGAGAGAAGGAAGGAGAATAACATTTATTTCATCAGAGAGAGAGCAGACATTAAATGAATATTATTGGTTGATTGAAAATATTTTATAAATGTAAAAGCCTTATACAAATATATGGTCTCTATCTAAATTTTATCTTTTCTCCAAACTAGAAATATCTCCTCTCCTTCCATCAGAGCTCATTCTGGCAGTATAGCAAAAACGAAAAGGCATTTTAAAGATCTTCAGTTTTTATAAGGAATAAAGGGATATACAGAGTTCATCATGGAAGAGCAGTAAGGAAAATGCAGAATGAGGGTGGGAATAGGGGGCAGAGATAAAAGAAATCACCAGTACCACACCTTTCAGAAGACAAGAAAAAAAAATGAATTTCCCATTAACACATTTCAAAAAGCACTTTCCTCCTACCCCAAAGCTGATGAATTACATTTTTAGATAATGTGTGGAAATTTCAGTTTGACATTACCTTCGTGTTTAGTTCCTGGTCTCAATCAACCATGCCATTCGACAAAGAAGGGGGTAGTGAGTAAGTGGGTGGGGGAGGGAGAGGAAGAGCTTGGTGAACAGGGATTTGGTCTTACAAACCAAACAGTCAGATAAAGCACAGAAATAGAAAATTCTTAAAATACCCAGACCTGATTCACATCCTAGGTAAAAATCCTTTGAGACATCTCTCTTGGGATGTGAGAATACTTTCCTACGGTTATCCGAGTTCGGAAGCAGGGCAGAACAGTGTGCTTTAGAAGAGAAGATGAAGGGAAAGACAGCCAGGAGGCAAAATGAAACCATACCTGGTCTGTAATCCTCACTACAGCCATCCTGGGGAAAAACTATGTCGAAAGATGCATAATGTACTTGCACAAACCTTAAACCTCACAGCTCCACTCAACTGCCAAGTCCTAATTAGGAAGAATGGTAGGTCTCTGACTGCCCTTGATAGGTATATAAGAAGCACAATGATTACATGGTTTACTGTCTGCACTTAATGTTCTGCTGTTCTTCAAGTTCTCTTTAATAAAGCAGACCCCTATTTGCCTATTTTGTAATCCTATTAGGCTGCCAAATCTCCATACTTAGAAATTTTCCATTCACCCTCAACAACAACCAACCTCCCATCTCAAGTCAACAAATCAAAACTTTTTATTTTTCTTTGTGGAATATGTATAACTACAGTAAAGTGATAAATAAAATGATGAATGCAGATCTGTCTCCTCTGAATTCAGGAGATATATCACACTATGCTAGCACATTTTTCAAATTGGAGCAAAGTATTCTGATAAATGCTACTATTTTCTGTACTTTTCCCATCATTAACAAACACTCCTCTGATGTGCATGGAAGGAATGTTCATTTAGCTAATCAATATCTTAGGATTCTTTTGGATGTGGCAAATTGTGGCTGGGTTTTAACTATGCTTAAATCTAAGGCAGCATCTGTTTCAATATGGTGCTTGTAAAATAAAGAAAAAGTAAATATAGTGCAAGGTATTCAAAAAGGGAGAAAACCAGAAGTTAAAATGCATTCCAAGTCTATCTTTCTTGTTCAAGTAAACAGTGACCTGCTTATTTCAAATATTTTATTTTTTTAATGCATAGAATGCTGTTTTCCAAGACAAAGTATTTTGGGCTTTAGTTATGGTTTCCTGTACTAAAAGTTTTCAATCCCTAGGTATACAATCTGAATTGGTTTATAAAGGGGAAGGAATCAGCTTAGTATTTTGGAGGAAACTGCCAGACATAAAGTTTATGTTGCGTAACTCATATTTAGTTAGACAGCACTGGGTTCAAATCCTAACTCTCATACTTGAAAACTAAGTCGCCTTGTGCAAGTTACTTAATTTCTTTATCTGTAAAATGGCACTCTTGAGGATTACATGAGACTGTACCTACTGATCTCAGCACAGTGCTTAGCACAGAGTAACTGCTCATTAAGCACTGGCTACTGTTTTCTCTTTTGTGGTGCTGGGATCAAACTCAGGGCTTTGAACATGCCTGGCACTCTAGTACTGAGCTTTACCCACTTTCCGAGCATTGGTTCTTATAATTTTCCAAGGATCCCGATTTACTATTTAAATGACATACTACATTTAAGTCATTTAATATAGTCCCAAGAACACATGCTGAGACACACACACACACAAAAACATATAAAGCCACTGCTTATTATTCTTGTCTTTGTATGTGCAATAGAAATTATGCTAATATAGTCAGCTTATGGCTGACTACACATTTCAAGAATAACTTCAAAGCACTGTCATATTTTAGGATTTTCAGAGCCATTTATTGTTTATATGGTTATCTCAAGAAGTAATCCAATTCCCATAGTGTTCCTATAAATCCAGTTCCTTGAAAGCACAGGAGGTAACATAAAACAACCCAGGATCATCCTCCTTTCCTCTCCTCCTTATACCCAATAAGTCTGTACTGTGCGTCAGGTATTCTGGACTGCAAACTCTAATAGATTTTTCTCATCAACGTGGTCCATGTCTCTGATCTCACGTACTGAGAGAGACACACAGGATTATTAGCACTTTCACAAATCTGAGGAAGAACAGAAGCTACCCCATGCCACCACATCAACATTGAATTGGTTCCTTTAATTAGATATGAAAACCCTGATGCAAAGGCAGTGGCAAAGTATTCACCCTTATGTCCACAGTAGTGGAGAGTTGATTTTTTCCTTGTTCTGCTTTTTCCATTGAATGATAAAATTAATTAAGCCAAAGACATGTGTTTTAAAGGAAAAAGAAAACCAAAGACATGGGATTAAAAAGATGAATGGTGTTTAAGAAATGTCTTTGTTCACTGGGTACAATTCTAACCAACACTATTTTTTGGCATGCTTAATTTAATTTGCAATGTTGTTTCAATAGACTACAGCTTCCCAAGATACATGTTCCAGCTCTACTTCCTTTGTCCAAAGCACAGAGGAATTAAAAAGAAAGTTTTGTTCTTCAAAAGAATTTTAGCTTATTTTTTGCCTTTCTTTCCTCTGTATAAATCCTAAATCCATCTTTCTAATCTTTCTCAATATTTCCAGCTATCAAGGGTCCTAATTTTCCTAACTACTCACAGCAATTACTGTCTGTCTATATACTGGTCCCTCCATATCTTCAGTATTGTAATGAATATACAGTTTAGACTGTCTTATCTTCAAAATCTTCCCTCAGAGGTCTCACTTGTCTGAACTGGACAGAAAATTACTTTTAAAAACTACAGTGCCTGAGACGTGGAGAGAGATATCATGTGAAAATGTGCTTCATCTCTTTTTATTACTGTGATGCAAATAATAATCACAAATTGTGAATAGGTAGATCAAAACTGTTTATTGTCTTACATTGATTTCTTTCTAGGAATTTTTCTTCTTTTTTCTTTTTAAGTTCCTTTTGGAGTGGGATAGTAACAAGATAGACAGCTACAAACATACAATTTAGCATTTTAACTCTGCTGGCTTCAAGACATACCCTGAGCCACAAGGATTAGTTCTGTCCTAGTCAATCTAGAGAATTTCTCCCCTAAATAATAATCATATGGAAATTGGGATCCAGCGAGGGAAACAATGCTTATGAAGCAAACCAAAACCAAATGGTAACAAAACAAATCATAAGACCTATGTAAATTATCTGAAGTTCATGGAAATAATAGAATTTCTAGGAGGCAACTGGGCTTCTCTGCCTGAGTTTCCAGGTCGTGTGAACACTGTGGGCCATGTGCCACTTCCTTTTTTCTCCATCAGCAGAGGCTGCAGGAAGATGAAGGAGAAACACAGCGGAGTTGGCTTCTAATGCTGTCCTGTGCCCACAGCTACACATAAAAGCAACTTGGGATATGTGTTTTCTCCCCCTAGTACCAAGACTATTCTGATGAGTCCTTTTCCAACTGGCAAAATGAAAATCTAAGGTCTCTGAGAAAACATTACTTATTAAATAGCAGAGATGCCCAAAGCACTGTTAAGGGAATCTTAAACTTGGTGCTTTAAGTCAATTTGGCTCTACCTTGAAGGAAGATGCCGGCTGAGTTATATCCCCAGTGGGTGACAAATATCGTTGTCTTTGGAGTCCTGATAAAACCATGGCACATTATGCAAATTCTTCAGAGGATGGCCAGAAACCTCTACTCAGAGAAACACATGTTGCACAGGGTCATGAAGTGTAGGTTTAAGTAGGAGTCTTCACCTTATATATGCTTTGGAATAAAATCAGGCCTTTGAAAACTAGAAGTTTTCAAAGTTCCAAGTTCTACCAACTGCTGGTAACTCTTCTGCCTGGAGAAGTTACTTAGCCTCACTTAGTTTCAGTTTCCTCATTTAAGAAAATGAAGGTTGTTCTCTGTGTTGAATGAAATGTGATACATCCAGTGATGAGCTAATAGCAGCACAAAGTGCTCGCTAAGTGGTGGCTTATATATCCTCAGGACCATATCACTTAAGTCCATGCCCAAATTTCTCCTATGTATTCTCAAATGGTGAAGTCATCAATAAAACAAAGCCAGGGCTAAGTCCTGCCTGCTGTTAATGCAACAGCATCATTTCCTCTTAAGGGATCTGAATTTATAGAAACTAAACCTGCTAAAGGAATCCATTATGCTCTCTTAGGGAGTGGTTTGGGGGCTGGAAAATCTTAATCTTGGAATTCTTATCTCTTTGCCACTTCCTACCCCCCAATCCTCCCACTGGATATTTAGAACCCCTTGTAAACTTCACAGAATTGAGATGCATTGAGATCTGTAGGAGGTGTTGGAGGGAAAGTTGGGGAGGGGGGAAGGGATGTTAAAAATCAGGGCAACAAAAATACCTATGATGTAATTTACCCTGACTTCTGAACCACCAGCTGCAGCCTCTCCACTTGCCTAGTGTGATACCTCACCTCTCCCATCCTGTGTTATGACTTAACTGTCAAAGCATACCTCAGAGGGTCTTCTGCTAGAGCGATTCCCACGCCTTCCCATCTCCTCACTGTCCTCGCTCCCTCTCTCTCCTTCTTTTAGAGTAGCCAATTAAACCTGAGCAACGGGTGGATGGAGGAAATATGCTGCATCTATGGAATGGTACAGCAGGGACCAGTTTCACTGTTAATTTAAAATGCTAGAATTAATTAGGTAGTGTAAATGAAGAATTTAATAAGCACTCTTTACAACCACAAGTTCTACTTTTATTAAACACTGCTACCAAATGAGGGCAAATATCTCTAGTCTCTCTATATTTCTCTGCCTCATTCCCATAAGTTCTCTAAAAATAAGAAAAAATTTTGAATGAATTAAAAAACTGCATAATTACAAATTTATGCCTGAATTGTATTTCTGCTTTCAACCCATAAGCTTCTCCTTTAAGCTCAGATGCTGCTGTATGTCTCTGCTTGTGCGGGAGAGGGTGCTAAACAAACCAAAGTTGACAATTTTGGTTTTGTATACCAAATTAAAGGCTGTCTCCGAAGCTGTCACTCCTTTTCAAATTCACTCGGTGAACTACCAAATTAGCATTCTTTCAGTAAAGGAATCTGCTTGTTTAAACATGTGTCTTTAGAAAACAAGGAACAACACCATGAATCAGTACTTCTCAAAAATTTCACTACCATTCTAAGGGAATTCTTCTGAAAAGGTGATTAATAATATTCATGGATATAGCTGGCAGAATCCTTATTTAGAAGGTAAGGCTAAACCAAAAATACACTTTCTATTTTGGAGTGGGAGGAAGAATCATATGGTAAACTGGTTTTAATTTGGTTTGAATTATCATTCTATTATATAAAGATCATTCAGGAATCTAAACAAGATCTTTCTGAAAGTAAAGGCAATTCTGTTAAAGTGAAAATGATATCCACTGCTCTGGGATAAGATCGTTAAAGCCTAGTCCTATTTGGAAACCTTAATATTATTCTGTTCTGGTGATTTCCTTAAGGCATACCAGTTGTATCTATAATAATGACAGCCTCTATTTACTGAAAGACTTCTATGCAATGGGCATTGTGTTAAGTGCTATACAACCAGTCTCTTATTTCATTCTTACAACACATTCCTTGAAGTAAGTATTTTCCAATTGTACAATAAGGAAATTGTGTTTAGATGGTTATATGACCTACATTACAGAAAGTCGCAATATTATTTCACTTTTATGATGTTGCAAAGTGCTTAATTTATAGGGGACAAATTTACATTTGAATTACGAGAATGGGAGAATGTATATATCTATATGCACACAAAGACAATGTAGTATCTGATTGAAAAATCAAGGTGATATGTCTCCTTATTTTAATTACATAGCTTCTGAGAGACTTAGGCCAACTCCTTGTTAGTTAAACTGCCCAAAGAAAGGGAAACAAAAGTCAACACTCTCAACTGACAAGTGCTCAAAGTTGAGATGAAGTTTAGGGGTAGAGCATCAGAGAGCAGGAGCTTCACTGACCTTATTGTGTAGCCCAATGTTTTTCTAAGAAGGTGTTTTCATTTTGTGTAAGCTTACAGAGAAATTTCTCCAAACAGAATTGCAGGATAACTGGGTGGCAAATATTATGTCCTCAAAGAACAAATGTCAATTTGGAAAAAAATCAATATGCAAAAATTACAACTAATGTGGAATTACTTCACTATTATGTAAAAATCCCCTATCTCCTCAAAGAATAGCTTCAAAACAAATAATCGAAAATATCTCACAGGCAGATCTTCATTAAGCATTTGCCTTCTACTGCAGAGTAGTTATATTCCAGAATGACCTGCTACCCTAGGGCCTGTTTTGCCCCAGGGACAATAAGCAGTTGCATCATCTTTCTACAAATCCACCCTGCTGCCCCCCCTTTAAAATACTTGTCTCAATACATGAAAGAAAACTGGATACACATACACCAAATGTTTGGAAGAAAAAGAAATGAATAAAAACTAGTGTGGAGTACCGGGAGGGCAGAGGGTAGAACTGGGAACTACACAGCAAAGGGAACAGATGGCTCATTAACAATCAAAGAGGATAAAACCAGAGGATCCTTTCACATAAAGGTGAAGGAGCTCCAAAATCATCATCTGCTTCCTGGTCCTACCAGTCTACAGTATGGGTTTATGTGGTGTACACAGACGTATATGGTGTGAGTTTGCGTGTACCCATGACATGCTCACATGTGGGATGCATGATGCAGGCACTCTTGATGAATAATCATGTATGTGCATTTCTGCCCAGGTCCACATATCCAATGGAACAACACAGCTGTGAATACCATGCCTAGAATATTGAAGAAGAGCATACCTGTAATTTTGTCTCTCACGAGTTTGCAGGATTCTATTTCACCAATGCTACCAAAGAGACTCCTGAATTCCTCTTGGGTCATATTTTGGGGTAAATAGTTGACGATGAGGTTGGTTTTGCTGTCATCTGTGGCTGCCCCTGTCTGCATGGGAGAAGGACAGTTTCTGTTGTTGCTGGAGGGTCCATTGCTTGTATTGGATGTCGGGCCATTTGACACCTGAGGCTCCATGGTGCTAATTATCTAAATTAAAAAAAATATTACAAAGAATTCTTTTGAAATCTCAAAGATATAAAGTCTCTTTTAAGATTTTATTTTATTTTTTGAAAAGAAAGGGAACAAGATGAAGCAAGATGGAGTAAAAGAGACTGGGTTGTGAACACAGCCAATTTAGAAGCATGTTTTTAACTAAAATGTTAAACTCCCCTTGCTATTTTTAGGCCAGCCCTTAGATTTTGAACACAGACTAGAATGCAGTGGGAACTCTCCCATTATTTTGTTAATGAAAAGCTAATTCCTGTTTTCATTACACAATCACTCTCAGAAATGTATACTTAAGCCACACCAAATTATAATTAAAATGTAAAGTAATAATCATGATTAAAATTATAGTTCCATTAAAGCTGAAAAAGCTAAATATAGAGGGCTATACTCATAAGATCAAATACAGTACCTGTTTATTAACTATCTCATAAAGTAAAATGACATTAAATTAAGTGGAGCTGTTTCACGTGGGAAGGGTTTAGATTTTCATTGATACTTAAACACTGATCAAACTTCTGATTTCATAAGCACAGGCTGGGGAACTGCAAAGTCATCTCATGTTTGGTTGTTTTTTTTTTTTCCCCTCATCTTTCTTCTGTCAGGGTTTCACTATGCAGTTTAGTCTGGCCTTCAGCTCACTTTGTAACCCAGGCTGTTCTCGAAATCCCAACAATCCTCCTACCTCTGCTTCCCAAGTGCTGGGGTTACAGGCGTGCACAGCTTACCTCATGATCTTTAACCCACCCATTTTGCTACTTTTTCTCCTAGACCTCTAATGGGACAAAGCACACAAGTTTTCTACAGATTTTCACCTTAGGTCCAGCACAGGCCAAGGCTGTCCTTTTGCACATTACTCAAAAAGGACTTTCTCTGAATTTACTTATTTTTTATTTTATGGAAAAAAAGAAAAAAAATTCATAACAAAAAGAAGAATAATAATAGTTAATACAATACATGTTATCTCTAAAGCAGTTGCTCAGGGTACAAGACATGGGCATAAAAATTTCTCCAATTGATACTAGATTTACATATTTAATTAAACAAAGATTTTCTGCATGTGTGAATGCTCCCAGACAGCTTGCAAAGAAATAAAAAAAAAAATGAGTAAGAATCCTTATCTTCAGGGAGTTTCTGGTCCACCTAGGATGCAGGTGAACAAAGGGCGGGAGGATAATAGGGCCGGAGAAGGGGAGCCATTCTCCTTGTGTACAGGATAGGAGGACTCAGGAAAAACACCAAGAAGATAATGCTAGGGAAGGATTTTAAATGGAAAATGGGTTTAAGCTCACAGTCACCTCACAAAGACACCTAGTATGGGATGACAAGAATGGAAAATCACTAAACTGCAGAGCCAGAAAGCCCTTAAGGGAATAAAATCTAGTTTAATGCTCTCATGTTTGAGATGAAGTCCAGTAACTTTCTTTATCATCAGAAAGTGGGGCAGAGTCTGAGCCTACACCCAGGTGTCCTGGCCCCAAATGCAGCCCATAAGACCCATCTTTCTATCTTGTCTTATTATTGTCCCTTACTTATCTACTATGACAGGGCTTCTGTCTCCTCTGAAACGGATCAGCTCCCTGGGAATGAAATTGTGCTCTGCCATTCAGCAGCTGTGTGGCATCTGGCAAGAGATATAAACTCTAGGAGCCTCAGTTTTCCCCATTTGAAAAATGGGAACAACACCACCTACTTTTTGCAAAATTGTGGGAAGGATTCAGTGGCATGACATATGTACAGTGAAAACATAACCACCATCAGACACTCATTAATGTTACTCTGCCAATCACCTGATGGAACTTTTCTTAATGATTCCTCATAAGATGGCAATGAGGCATTTCTAAAATTCTCTACATCTTATAGACTAGGAAACCAAGGTGTGACAGGTATCTGATAAATTGTATGTTCCATAAATACCATTTGGCTGCTCAGAAAAAAATTTTTTTGGGGGGAAATTTTTTCATTGACTATGCCATACATCTAGTAAAATATATCAAAGAATGTTTATAAAAGAAATACAACTCATACCTGGGTAACCACTTTTCAGAGCATGACACAGAATGTGACTAGCACCACAGAAATATTTCTTTTGTCCCCTCCTTTGCCATTACACATCTCGTTCACCACCAAATAACCACTATTCTGACTTCCAATCTATAGTTTCACTTTATTTTAGAATTTGATATACATGAACTCATAACATATATACTCTTTTGTGTTTTTTCCCACATGTCAGAAGTGTCATCTATATTGTTACATGTAGCAAAGAGACTGTTCTTCACTGGTACAGAGAATTCCATTGTATGGAAATACTGTACTTCATTTCTCTTTTGAACATTCTAATTGTAACTAGTTTTGAGCTATTATGGATATTGCTGTTATGAGCATTATGCACATGATTTTAATACATATACACACACATTTCTGTTTGAGATTTTTTTTGAATCATGGGGTATACGTATGTTCAGCTTTAGTACATGCTACCAAATTTTTTTCAAGGTGGTTGTACCAATGTTTACTTCTACCAGCGGGAAACGAAAAGTTCTAGTTGGTCCACATTCTCATCAATGTTCACAGTTTTTAAATTTTGTTTTTGCTTATTTCTTCTTTGGAAGCAGAGTGGCACAGTAAAAAACACATACATCTTTGAGCAAAAAAAACCCCACTGCCTTAAAATTCTAGTCCTACCACTAATTAGCAATGTGATTTCAGAAAGGTTATTTCAATACTCTGAGCCTCAGCTTTCTCTTCTGCAAAACTAGAATAAAGCTTGCCACGAGGCCTTATCATCAGGACGGCAGCTTATATGTACTAAATGTCTAGAACACAAAGTGTTGAGAAGCATCGTAATTATCCCTCTCCATCACGCCCCACATAGGTGAGTGCCCTTGCGTTTCCTCTTTTGATGGTCACAAATGGGAAATGAAACCAAAAGAAAAACATGAAGTCTGGAGAAGAGCCAGGGAAATAAAGCAAACTGAGGAGGGTGAGGAGTGTCTCAGGTTCTTTACCATCATGTAAGTAACTTAAGTGGCTCCACTTCTTACATCACCAGACCTTTCTTCTTGGCTTCAGGTCAGCTGTAGGATTCCAGAAGGCTGGTCCAGACAGCAAGGAGAAAGCAAAAAGCTTCTGAGAAGAATCTTAACTCAAGCTCTCTCAGCACTGATAGAAACTGTCCCCAGCAAAGTCTGTCTAGCCGCTCCGCCTGCCAGGCGAAAGTCCAGGAAAAGAATGGGGAGATGGTGGGTTTAAAGGTGGGGCTTGCTGTGGGGTCAGTGTTACAGACAGCAGCACACCTCCTGGGCCAGAGGCGGGTCTCTGCTCAGCCCAACCATCGGGCCCCCTGGGCCTGGGCAGTGCCTTCATCTGCAGTGTCATCTTGCTGCTTCACTGAGTTAGGTGTGTGGGCAACAAACAGGAAGTAACGCCAACTCAGTAAGGAACTTGAAAATCATAATTCATCATTTCAGGAGGCCTGGCTGGCAGAACCTCTGGTCTACCCAGCTACTATATTTTGATTCTATGGCAACACCCTCAACCCCAACAACAACAAAATTAGTCCGGTAGTCTTAACGAACCCCCTTCTTGCTTAGCATCATTCTAGCTACTCCAGTGAAACCTAAAAAATATTCCGCATGGAGGCAGTTTTTTGGTGCTCATGATAGAAGACGGAATATATAAAAGGTTGTACATCACGTGTAAGCATGCTGAGATTCTGTGGGATCAAAACTGTGCAAAGTCATGTGGCAGTCAGGTTTATCTTTTGTTCACTGGATGCTTGCCTCACAGACATGTGGTGAAAACTTGTCCTTGCCCATGTGAGTATCTTACAGCTTTTACTGCTCCAGAAAGGCTTAGAAAGTATCAAGGCCAGAGAAAAGCAGTTTTGATTTCCCCACTGGTGTTCCAGATCTCTTTATACCCTATGTGGACTTCCTAATTTATGTTTATTCTTGGAGGTGAGCCCTATTAATAGATTAGGCGATCCCAAATGGGCTCGAATCTTTGAGAACGAGCCACAAGATGTAACGTTCTCAAGTGAGCTACTTCAAGCAACCACAACTATAAGTTAGGTCATGTCATTCTTGTGTAATAGACATAGAGTTCTCTTTGCTCTGCACAGACACTACACAGTTATCCTTTAGTGTATCCAGAAAGAACAGATGAAAAGAAATATTAACAGAGAATGTTTTCAATAAAATCGTACAATCTGAATGTTGAGAAACATTTGTAAATGTGTTAATATACATTTTTCAATAAGACCTCTCATTGGTCTTAATGATACATCCCAGGGACACAATGCAGGCTAACACAATAAAAAATGTAAAGGTCAGTATCAACGGACATGTGAATGAATCAAGGGGATTTTAAAACATAACCTAGAAAGTAAGAGAAGTTGCCAAGAAGGAAAGATACTGAATGCATGAACATGAAACTATAGCATTTTAAGGTTACAAGATAGACTTAAAGACACCTGTGTTCTTTCCATGGGAAAACAGATCAGAGGTAGAGAAAACGCTTGTTGGTGAGAAGCACACCTCCAACAGCACAGAGGCTGGCTTGGCAAAAGCAGAACACTTACTTCCTTAGGATAACGCCTGCGGTATTCTTACAGCCCAATGTTCATTGCAAATAAATATATCAGTTCCTCAAATGTGCACATGAACTTTAACAACGCATTCTGTGTGGGTCTCACAGCCAGCTTTGCAGCTGACCAGGTTCCAAACCCCTGACTTGCTCTCCTTCCCTTTTCTGAACGCTAGTTAAGTGACAGAATTGCAGTCGGCATCCAGGATAGAGCACTGAGGAGGTTTCAGTTGATTTCAAACTCTAATCATTGTACAAAGCACTATATTAAATCTTTTATGTTCCCGTGATATATTTTAAGAAACATTATACAGGCAGAAAATTTCAGGGGTAAACTATTAGAGCAGTGCACAATAACGTAGGCACTCAACTCCTGTCATTGCAAATGTCGATGGTTTGAATGACTAATTACTCATGCTCAACACATTAACCTCACCCCTCCCACCACTCTTTTCTGTGAAATGTACAACAAAAGTAAGAGGGAAAGCCTCAGACACACAGCTGCCACATCATCACCAGGGTCTTTTATCTCTGCAGAGGGGAGGTAAGGAGCAGAGGCTATGCCAGCCTCTTCCTCATGGCATGGGGGCCTGAGGGAACCCTCTCTGCTCTTCACAGCACCTGCTCACCACAATCTAGGGTCTCTATGTTCACTAATGGCGCCTGTAAATACTTCCTGGACATTCCACGTCATATAAAAAGTGTTTACTTTCACTATAGTTAGGTTTGGGTCTGTGAGGTCAACTGAGATGGCGCCCTGGCATCCCCAATCCCATAAGAGAGATGGGCACCATGCTTAACAGTTATCAGCACCTTGGTATGAGGAGTAGGGTAGACACTGGGTAAACCTTGATAGAAGGGTAGACCTTAGTAGAAGGTAAAACTGTCTATCAAGAAGTAAAAAGAGTGTTAATCAGAGAATTTCCTCCGAAAATGTCACAGGCTTAAATGGAAAGGATTAATTTCAGGCTTTCAATCTGGAGACAATAGATTAGATTTTCTTGGGAGAAAGGGCCAGTGCATTTAATAAGTTCTCTAAGGACACCATGTCAGCCAAAGGTTCAGTCCTCCTGCTTGAATGAATTTGAAATAGAGACAAAAAGTAGATGTGTGGATGCCAGGCCTGGGGCTGGGGGAAAAGGAGAGTTATTGTTTAATAGATGATAGAGCTTCAGATTGGCAAGATGAAAATAATTCTGGAGAAAGACAGTGATGATGCTTGCACAACAATATGAATGTACTTAACATCACTGACTTGTACACTAAAATAAGATGACAAATTAATTCTATATGTGTTTTACCACAATAAAAAATTTAAATCTGCAATTAAAATAATACCTAAGTGTATGGCTGGCATAGAATAGGCATTCAGTAAGTGTCTGGTTGTTTATCTGTTTTATTCTTTTTTGTTATATGTAAAATGGGGGATGATATTATTACCTTATTGGCTTGTACTTCACAGGCTTGTTTGAGGGAGTCAGTAAGTATTGGACATGCAAGGACTGTCTTTCATTCGACAGTTCTTTATCTAGAACTTACCAGTTGTCAGGCCCTTTTTTATAAGCAAGAGACACTAAGGAAAACAAATTCACATTACAGGAGCCTGTCCTGATAAAACACTCATTCTTGCCATTCATTATTGAAGAGCCTGGTGAAGACCATCATATACCCATCACATGTTCTTAGTAGTTCTTAGCTTCTGATTCACATGGTTTTCTGGCAGAGGTGTGGGTTCATTGTTCAATTTAAACAAAAGTGGCAAGAAGAAAGAACCATTGAAGGTCACAGGAATATAATGCTACTTTCCCAAATACTCTGCTGTTTCACTTTCAAATTCCTTTAAATGCCAGCAATCCCAGAAACTAGAAAGAACTGCAAACCTGTCTCAGGTGTGTACGACTGAGACACATATGCATCTTATTAAATATTTTAATAATATTTAAAGGTGTTTTCACTTACCATGTTGGAAGGACTTTTGAAAATTTATATATAAACCCAACCCTTATGTAACAGAACAAGCGCTCCCAAGAGCGTGAAGAATAATGTTTACTAAGGGCAGTCACTGAATCAAACCATTAAAGAAATAGATTTAAATTATTCATGAGAACAAAAATAAAAGTCCTAATTCTCTTTGTAGGCATTTCCCATTTAACCCTTATAGAATTCTGACATGCAGTATGTTAGATTGTGGTGGAATAGCCCTGACTATTGTATCTCACGCACCTTTTAAAAGCCTGAAAAACAAATCCCCAAAGTTAAAAAATTACACAGCATGCTCTGTGTTCCTGAAGACAGACATTATTTTTAGGAATAATTCCTCACTTCTTGCTCTTTGAAAGATACTAAAAATGTCCATGTAGCTCCCCAATTTCGTATTTCCCTAAAGTTTCCTTCATCAACTCATAAAGTCCCTATTCTGCCCTTCTTTTTTTTCAAGAGGCTTTCATTTGCTGTAGTCCTTTCAGGTTCATTTTTTTTCCCCCTAAATGCAACACTTTCCCCATTACGGTTCAGCTTTGAAAGAGACAGGTTATTAAGAGGACCCAAGAGGAGGGGCTGAGATGGATGATCGGATCATCTAGGGAAACAGAACTAGGGAATGCCAGCCCTCCAACCAGCACACAAGTAATGACTAACCAAGACCACTGGGGTGGAGGGGCCTGGCTGAAGACCATATTCCAGGCCCCAAACCATTCATACTAAGTTTCTGTAGACTCTGTTGGCAGGTAACTAGAAAATTCTAGTCAAAAAAATTAATATTAACTGGGGAAAACATTCTGACAGCTTAATAATACCTTCGGGCAGATACACAAACAACCCAAAAAACTTACTTACTCTAGGAAGTTAGGTGGTAATAAATTCTCAGCACCTCCTTAAAACAAGTGTATACAACTCAACACAAGTTTACTGAATGCAGTTATGGGTCCAGGCATTGTTTTAGGAATTGGGAAACAAAAATAATTTGGTCCTGCTCAGACAGGGTTCAAACTGAGAGGGTGGCAGTGGAAAGCAGTAAGCAAATACTTCATTAAAATCAGCTCTATACACCCCTTTACTTTCAGCAATCTACCTCTGGAGTTGTTCTAATGATGCCTCTCCTCACCCAAAGCACACAAATTGAACATGCTCAGATTACTCCTATGCCATTCTGATACGGAACTGACAGTCCTGTTCCCAGCCTAAATGCCTCAGTCCTAAACAAACGGCTGTTTGTAACAAGGAGGGAAGCTTGAGGCATACCTCCTTTGAAATGGCATTTTCTTCACTGGAGATGAACACTAGGCATGCCAAAAGTATTCTCAGTGGAGGTAGTTGGAGCTTTTAAAAAATCAGCAGTCGCTAGAGAGAACAAGAGGCATTAATACTTAAAATAGCAGGGCCAGCGCAGATATGAAAAGCATAATCAAAATTTAATTTCTCTTAGGCATTATTCTCAAATTCACAGAAATCCAAGTTTTTAATCTTCCCCTGATATGTCATGTACGTTTTCTCTCCTAAATAAATACTGGCCTCCTTTACATCTTACAATGTTTTTCAGAGTTTTGGTTTGGTCCTAAAATGATTTGCTGGTGTGTCTATCTTGGTGTGGTCCTGGTAAAACAGTAAAACTCCCAGGTTAGTCTTTTGTTGGTTTGTTTTTGTTTTTTGGGTTACTGGGGATTGAACCCAGGGCCTTTGCACTGACCTATACCCCTAAACCATTTTTTAATTTTGTATTTTTTATTTTGAGACAGAGTCTTGTTAAGCCATTAAGTTGCTCAGACTAGGCTCAAATTTGAAATCTTCCTACCTCAGCTTCCCAGAGTTCTGAGATTACAGGTGCATACCACCACATTTGGCTTCCTGGTTGGCTTAACAGACTTTCCCATAAATTGTCCAGAATGGAGGTGCAGTTTGATAATCCAGTTCCTTGTAAAGATGAGTGAATCTTTCTTTATTGTACAATTCTATCCTCTTTTCCAAAATGGTCAATAAACAAAAACAATCTGAAGCTGTCAATATGCTTTCTTTGTAAAAGTCATAGTCAAAAAAGACAAATACTTTCATTTTAATTTAAATACAATTTAATGGGCAAATCAGGTTTCCTGCAGAAATATCAAGTCTAATTCAAAAAAATGGAAATCAAAGCCTTACATTCCACCCCCAGACACCTCTGACCCCTGAATATTTAATGTGGATAAATTAACCAAAATATCTAATGATAAACTATGGCTACCTGGTGGGATGGGAACCAGTTCTGATAGTAAATATGCTATCTTCATCTTCCATACAAAAAGCAGTTAATGAATCATTTGACAAACTGCCCATAGACTGATTAAGTCAGATTTATCTTCTGATTAAACGCATAAGCAATAGCCAATGGCCCAGTTCATGTAAACATGAGTATTACATATTTTAAAAATGCCTGGCTCAAACTCTTCAAGATTTAGCTGCAAAATGTAAACATGTCTCTAAATTTAAATTTTACATGTACACTCATCAATTTTCAGAGATCTATGTAGAAATCTATTCTATTTATACTTGTTCTCTTAACACAGCTGAGATGAGGACGAGGAGAGCGAAGGGCAATAGAGGGAATTAGTACCATAACCAGAAAAATCTGTGTCAAGCAATCTTCTCTTTTTCAAGAATTGTATAATGCCAATAGCTCTTCCAATTGTGCAATTCAAAGAGAAGGGATATTTGGGGCATTTTGAAGCTAAAGCTGTTGAGTGAAATAAAACAGTTTTCAGTACCTCACTGTATGTATAAGTGACCACAATAAATTATAACAATAGACGACTGACACATCCTCAGGGTCTATCTACCCATTCCTTAGTGAAAAGATCCTGAACATCATCTGGTAGGTAATTTTAAATTTGAAAATTACTTTATCCTATTTGAAACTCTGTAAGATTTCCCTTTCCCTGCCTGCCTTTCTTACTTTGGTTTTTTATTTTTTCTTGTTTTATTTTTTTTAAAGAAAAATATTAGGAAAAAATAACTTTTGTCTTAATAAGAGAATCTTAACCCTCAAACTACCTCTAAAAGCAGGTTGAACACAATTCTCCTTATAAATTTTCTGGGAAGGCCGAATAAGCAGGAATAAAAGTAAATTCCACCAAACCAGTGTTTGTGAGAACTCAGATCTGGGCTGGCAGAAGTGTGTCCTTGAATTATCTGTGAGCAATACATTTACATAGAAAAGAGTACTTCAAGATTTGTGATTGTCAAATTTTAAGTGCAATGAAATGGTCTTTCTTATTATCAGTGGAAACAAACTGATACAACCTTTCTATATTTCATGTTCCTATTCTTAGGCCCAGTGATCTATTCTGAAACTCAGAATAGAACTCAAAACTCTGTAGACCAAAAGTGCCTGATGGGAGTGGCTGATAGTTAAATAACTTACTGTACAGTTTGCTGATACAATATTCTACAATTGTTAAAATTATGTCTATAATGGGTTTTTATAACACAAGAAATTGTGTGTGAACAATGTACAAAAAGAAGTAAAATAAAAGACTGATTATCTCAATTATATAAACATACATAGAGTAGGAGGAAAAAATAAAAATGTTAACAATAAATGGTAGGATTATAGGCGATTGTTATACTTGTCTCCATAATTATTTTCTAACTTTTTGTCTTATTTTTACAGTGAGAATAAGGCAATTTTACAATCTGAAAGGAAGTTATGTAAAAAGAAAGAAAATGTCAAGTCCTTCAAACCAGTCTGAAGCTACAGTATTAGAAACGATTCTTTTGCCTCCCCAGAGTCGTCCTGCAGGACCGGACCTCTCCTTGACCACATTCTGTTTGCTCCTACATCAGAGGACACATGGGAGCCCAAATGAACAAAAATCACATTTCATGAAATAGTCTCTGGTTTGGGCCCCCCTTCCCTAAATCACTGTGAATTAGCAAGGTTACAATCTTAAGTCTACCTTATCACCTGGTAGCAACCTTCATGAGCAGAGTTAGGAGCGAAGATGATTTATACGAAAACCATTCTCTGGATCAGGGAGTGAAAAGTACTGATCCGCTCTAAAAGCTCCTGCTGACAAACTCTGATATTATGAACATTCTGCACTTGGACAAAAGCTCCCACTTTTCTTAATTACATGGTTTGAGCAGGAGCTTGCTTTCAGGATCTGCCCAATCACACAACAGCCATTATTTTCTCAACTGCAGCTGCCAAAATTTCCCTGATCTCTGTTCTGTGCTCCATCTTCAAGGACATCTTGTGAATGTATGACACAGCCAGGCAGCATTCCACACCATGCTTTCTAAGCCTCTTCTCCCCAGCCCCCTATTCCTGCATACAGAGATTCTGCTAACACATTATTTATTAAATACCTCACGACCAAGAAGCAAAGTAGGGAGACAAAAAATATCCACAATTATTAGAATATTTCTGTCTGCTCTGAGGCAAATTCTTTATTATGACAATGAACTAATATTCTCTGTCCTCTGTGTGATGGGTTTGCTTTTGTTTTAAGGACACTGAATCTAGTAATTCCTTGGATTCCCTCTTTTTTAACGTTGCTAGGAAAATGAGTGTCAAATTGTAGCCCCTGTATGTAAAGAACATAGGATCTCACTGCAAACTTTTTTTTAAGAAATGTGAACCTTACTTCTGAATTTATAAATTTATTTCCTTAATTTTCCTTCACCTTGATTTCCTCATCGTTCTTGTTTTTTTACATTAACCACGTGTATTTTATGATTTGCTTCATAAAAACAATTTTAGACTATAACAGAATAAACAAGTTAATATTTCGTTTTAATAAACAATCTTTTGCCCTTTTCAAAACATGCTTTTGAGGCCTCACTAACTGGGAAAGTCAACCAGGCATTTTTAGCATCCAGAAATAAGACTTTGCAAAATACCTATGTAAAATTTCAAAAATATTATCTTGTATCGTGATTCAAGCTTTATAATATGTAATTCTCAGATAGGCTCTTTTAGGCCTAATTTACTACATCCCTAAGAATAATTTGGATATAATACATGTATATGAAGCTAAGGTACTGAAAAAAGTTTACTTCTTTGAGTAGGGTACTTATTCTTTCAAATAATAGATACAAATAAATTTTACTTGATAAACTCTTCAAATTGTTGATATATTCTTTTTATCCCAGAATGTGCTTTTTTAAAAAGCAAAAGACTAACAAACATTCAGAATCATCTGTTGTTAAACTAGATCAACCTCAAATTTATCTAGTTACCATCATATTTTAAAGCAAGCAATGAGCCAAATTTAATGACAATAGTAAAGTGTTTCATCTGAACAGCTCCTTTCCACAACTGAAGTTTGCTTGTAAAAGAGGAAAAGAAGTACGAAGGGACAAAAATCAAGCTATGTTACATAACGTGAATCAGTACCTTTGATGGGCCAGAAACCATTATGTTAAATGCCAGAAATATGAGAGGAAGGGTTCCTGCCTTCAAGGAAGTAAATAAGTAAATGAGTAATTAGTACACAATGTTGTAAATGTAGTAATGGAGAAGTATTTATAAAGTGCCTAGCAAACAAAGTCAATGCCCAGAACATGGAGCTGTTGTAATGCTGATTAAAAAGTGCTTTTGGGTTGCACAGGAAAATGTTTTGGCAAGAAATTACCGTTAACTCCTTCCAGTGCTAGAAACAGTGAACACATAATAATGGTGGTGGATGTCTTTATGTACACCACCTCATTTAAATTTCACACAACTTTGCAAGGTGGACATTGTCATTTCCTCTATTTCAGATTTGAAAGTGTGGTCAATTGGCACACGATGAAGAAATGAAGCTTCAGGCAGAATCCACTAACAGCCAGAAAAGAAACTTGAACCAAGTCTGAAACTAAATTTTAAGACTTTTCTTAAACCTTCAATCTGAGGAAAAAACCTATCAACATAAAATACCACTCCATAGTCTCAGAAAAAGTAAATCATCTCATCTGATTAAAACCATCTAGCTAGTGTATCTGCTATAATTCATGAAATACTGGCAGATAAATTCATGCTACAGGAAAGATCTTAATTCAGAATTCTACATGGTGTAATAGAAAGAAGAGAAGGTTTGGAGTTGATTTGGCCTGCATTTGAAAACTCTAGCCTTCAGCTTGGTTTAGCCATTTTAGATTCTCTGAAGTTTAATTTAAATTTACTTTTCTGAAAGACGTGGGCAGTTGTATCTACCTTGTAAAAAGATTTAAAACAACGAATTTAAGGCATCTTGCAATAAACATACACTCATTTGTCTTGTCCAAATCATAACATTCTGGAGATATGTGCCCAATAAAATAGGCTGCAGGTGGCAAAGTTGACTAATCTAAGAGCTGGTTAGATTTAACCGTGGATTTTAATTTCTGAACTAGAGAACAACACCTAAAAAGATTACTACTTATCACCTAGGCCTGTAGCTATTTCCTTCATCTTCACAATGCTTCACAAACATTCCCTAGTAAGTTCTCACAATAATATTAAACAGGAAAATACATATAGCAAAGAAGGAAGCTAAAAAAAATAACAAAAGTACCATTTTTTGATACTTGCAAACATAATTTCCAGTGTCCTTTGCCCTTTCAAAAAAACCCCACAGTGAATGGTTAAAGTTAGATACTTCAAATGTAAATCACCACAGTCATTGTTTCTGATTTCTCACAAGAAAAACACTCATATTTTCAAGGAAAATTTCTGAATGCTGTCACAGTGCACTCCGTATACTGATAGCAGAGGGCACTTCTGGTTTCTAGAAGGAGCTGCTCAGGATGGGAGGACAGGGCTTGCTCTTGGTCTACCCTTCAGCTGGACTGCTCTTTCTTCCTGTGGACACTGAGAAACAGCCAGACTGACAGAATGTGCGGCAAGAGCCTCTTCTAGGGCAGAGTCAGAAAGGCATAATGGGAAGTATACAGATAACACAGCAAGTGTTGTTCCCCAGAAGAAATGAGTCTAACCTTTACAAAGCCCTTACAAAATCCTTAATTACAAAGTAAGAATTCATTAAAGGACAAGCTAGACTCAAGGGTTTTGCAAGCACATTCACTCTGATCACCCCATTTAATCTTCCTGAAGACCCTCAGAGCTCGGAGGGGTCCTCCCTTGCCACCGATTCCGTTTTACATATAAGCAAACTAAGGGTTAAAAAGCACACAAAAGGTAAAGCTGGGATCGTAAATGATGTCTCCTATCACTGACATTCATCTTCCTCCTTTACCTACTGGAAGTTCCTTTAAGTGCTAAAAAAAGCCCATTCTGGGCAATATCCTTCTGCAGCCTTCTGCAGCTGGCAATGACAAACCAGAGCGCCCCGCGTTCTCTCCCTTGCCACTGTGCACAAGCACGCCCCTGGGCCTGGAAAGCTCCTCTCTCTCTGCCATCAGTCCTAACACGCCCTTCCTAATTCTCCCTCACGGCTCTCTCGTACCCACTTATGTTACGGATATTTACTTCACAGCCTTGAAACTCTCTAGCTTCCTGTCTTTCTTTGTAACTGAACTGTGAGCTTCCAGAGGACAGGGACTGGGGCTGATTCATGTGTAATCCCCTGCACTAGTGCAGACTTGGTGCAGAGTACTGCATCATGTTTTGTTGGAGGCATTTAAACGAGTGAATGAATGACTCTCTGAATTGTTCACCTGCTTTCCAAAGCCAAGTCTCCTTTCCTTGCTGTTTCTTACCACGCTGCTCTTACCATCAAGCTTTCTCTTGTTTTTCCTCTCCAGAATCATTTTACAAACAGAAGCACTTTATCCTTTCAAAGCAATATTGGTCTTATCATTATTGTCTCCCTCAACTGCTCTCAAGCTTCCCAAATGACTGCATTTATCAGGCCAGCGTCCTCCCACTTTCTGGTTAAGGCTATCTTTATAGCTTCTGTTTCTTCATCTCTGCCTTCCTTTTACCTTTGATCTTCTCTACTTCAGGCCTAATCTCACACTTCATTTCCAAATCTAGAAGTGTGCAGTACCGTTTTGAGATTAAGAGCCCCACAGAACATTTCCACCTGGGAGAGTTGCAGGTCACACAACCCTGAGCCACAGTTAAAGCACTTTGCTTACAGGTACAGACCTGGGTATGCCTGGCATGTCATTTCCTTTAAATAAACAAATGAATGGTCATGTAATTATTTGTCAAGTATTTAGTTAAAATACATTCAAATATTTATTAACCATCTATTGCACAGCACGACAGTTAAGAACATAGGTAATACTGTCTGTCTCCCCAGGGTCCAGCTCCTGTTTAGCTATGTGATCTTTGACAAATTACTTAACGCTGTCTCAGTTTTCTCAGTACAACATGGGGCATGTCGGTAGAGCAATGTTGATTGAGTTCATAAGAATGTGGCAAAGATTAAATGTATTATTATTGTTAATTAATTGAGTTCCAGGGCACTTGCTCTCTGCCCTCTAAGAATTCAATGTTGGGAGGTGAGTAGTAAACAAAGCTCCAAAATGTCACAGGCAAGTGCTATAATGTGACACCTTCTGAATTACATACCTTCCATATCTTTGCATATGTGCCCACTGAAATGCTTCTCTCACTGCCATCTAAGCAACCCTGCCATTTTGCAAAACTCCCTGGAGCCTGTCTCCACATGCCACAGAGCAACAGATGCTCCCGTTCCTCCTCTGTCCTGGTACTCACCCCTTGACCCGAGTTACGTTCTATCTGCCTGTTTCCCCACCGACTGGGGAGCTCCTTGAGAGGAGAGCCTGAAACTTGTTTGACTTCTTGTCCCTAGCATGCAGTACACAGAAATAATTCAACTAATGCTTGCTGAATGAATCAGGGATCACAGGCAGGTGGAGGGTGCTAGGAAACTCCAGAGGGAAAGAATACAGTGACCTAGGAAGATGCTTACTTTTTCCCGCCCTGTCAGGCTCTGGAAATGCTGAGGAACATGTAGTTGTATATTTCAAAGTCATTTTCTTAAGACTTTTCTTCATTTCTTCTGTTCTGTTTATTTTTGACAAGTGGAGGCATCACGATCAAAACAAATGTGAGCTAGTGGCCAATGGGGTCAAATAAATTCTCAGAGTCACCTTCTACCATGCCACTGGCCATGAGTCAGAAAATTATTTAGGGTTTCATCCAGAGTTGTGGACGAAAAGTGTGTGGCAAATGCTTGGCAACTATATTCTCACCTGTATTTGATGGAGGCTTTTGTTTTGTTTCTAATGTATATTTATGTGTACATTATGCTAGTGAAAACAAAAAGGCTTTGGGATGAGAATAAACTCTCTCTCCCAAAATTTTAATCTAATTTTATGGAATAGTATGCATAGTGGTGAGAAGACATAAAATACATTAAAGATTTACATCTATATTCCTATGCTAATGCTTTCCAGTTGCTAACACTGGAGCATCAAGTAGGTTTATTTACACTTTCAGTTAGTAATAAGTTTTTCCTTGAATATTTTTGACCTATGAAAATAATTAAAGCATTCCTTCCCCTCACTCCACACTCAAAAGTAAATACTCTAATTTCTTACAAGGAAGAATTGGACTGCAGGCCCTCACAAGATTTCAGTCTCAAAGGCTTTTTATCATTTTCTTTTCTTCGCAGAGACTCAGGCCTCTAAGGGCCTACGACTCCAGGATGGAGGATGGAGACAACACGGCTCTGTGACACAGACTGGCTGTTTCAGCCTCTGTCATACTGATTGGGAGCAAATTCAATCTTATTTTACTTTGGCACCCACAGTTGTTTTTGAGATGATATATCCTCGGTTTTGAGATTATCTGCTCTCCTTTTTGAAAGCTATGGAATGGGAAATAACTCACATAGTTCAATCTAAATTTTTCCCCCCTGTGAGCCCTGAAATAAATGACCAGTATCTAAAACGTATACACTACGTGGACTGAACCATCTCAAATCCTCCTCTATGAATTGTCTACTAAGTACCAGAACCTGAATGGGGATCTTTGTATATGCTAATTTAATTAATCATCTAAACAAGCCTAAGAGGAAAGAATTACTAAGCCCCATTTCACAGACAAGGAAACCAAGGCTCCAATAAGTTAATGACTTTTTCAAGTCCACAGATAAGGGCTGAGGATATAGCTCAGTGGCACAGTGTCTGCCTAGCAAGCACAAGGTTGTAAGTTCGATTCCATACACACACACACACACACACACCACCACCACCAACAACAACAAATAAGCAGGGAAATAAAAACCCCATTTATTTTATTTTATTTTAAGCTAATATTCCTAGTCAGTAGAATGCTCTTGTGAAATGAAGACTCATGATAATGCCAATAAACCATATCTTATAGGTTCAGGCTCCCATAAGGAGCTATCAGGAGATCTCCCAGGCTTACTTGACAAGATATTCTGGCCAACCCCATCCTTAGGTGAGATTGGCGTGGCCCTTCTTTTGATCTTACCGGAAACACTTATCCCATATTACAGACTAATACAGGGAGACAGGATAGAACCACTGCCTCATAGGCTGGGACCTCTAGCCTATTTACGAGTTCTCTCTGTTTGGTTTTCCTGAAGCCCAAGCCATCTCTATTCAATTATTCAGTGTCTTGTCATTGATTCTAGGGATGATTGCCTCACACCTAATGTAAGTTAGGCAAACCTGTCATCCCAGGAGCTGGACTATGAAACTCTAAATTTCAGAATGAGAGCAGTATAAAGTAGAAGCAAGACACTGGCTGACAGCTAAACTATTGCAGCCTTGCCGTGTGTTCACAAACAAGTGACTACTCACTAGTGTCACTCTATAAGCCAATATCTCTTATTTTTAAAATAGCATTTCATTATGAGAAATTATAAAATATCACATAATACATAATATCTACTAGTGTCTACATACTTGCTTTATTGACTGTCTTCCCTCTCTATAAAGTTCCACAAAGGTAGACTTGTTTTAGTCACCACTGTTATCTCTGGCACCTAGAACAGTGTCTGGCATTTAGTAGGCACTCAGAAAATACTTTAAAAAGGGATATGAATTAATATTATATAATAATAAGGATGATATTCATTATCATTTTATATGCCAAGTACTGTTTGGAGTCCTGACATACATTAGTCCATCAAATCCTCACAACAAACGTAGTTTATAGATAAAGAAATTCAGGCACTGGGAGAGGAAGTGATTTGTCCAAGGCCATAACTGGTAAAATCAGGATATGAACTCGCTCCATCTAAATCAAAAGCCCTCGTTAGTAATCATTAGGCTAACTGTCTTTCATTAGCGCCTACCTCTTAAAGGATGAATAATACAAAATGGGAGAGAGAGCATGGGCTTTTAGAATCAAACAAACTAGGTTTTGAAATTTAAGGCTTACATTTCCTAGCCATGTGACCTTATACAACTTACTTAAGTTACTTGGTACTCTTTCTTCAAAGTGGGAATAAAAATACCTGCTTCCCAGAGTTGTCATGAGATTTAATGAGATAACCCAAGTTCTTTCTACAAAATCTGACACATACACTCTGATGGGTCACTATTATTGTGATGTATCACTGTTAACTGTGGTACAGAGAACAAGGAACATAATGGAGTCTAAAAGAAAGAAGAATTACTAAAGACTCAGAGGTGAGTCATGGTGATAATGCAAAATATCATGTAAACAGACATTCTCAAAATTTTCAGCTCAGAATTACAGAATTGTGGTTGTGCACACTATTGTTACAACTTGTCTTCATGGCCAGTGGGCTTTGAGTCCAATATCCTACTCATAGGCTGGATAGATGGTATCTGATGGAAATATCTTATGGACAACCCAAGCAACAGTCAATGACATACATCATTCAGTTGACAATTGATTAGTGGGCATCAACTAGGTGCAAGGCAAAGGCATAGACTCAGTCCAGATTGCTGAAGGCAGAGATAAAACAGAGATAAATCAACAACTGATTACACAAGGTGGAAGATCAATGATGGAAGGATGCTGGTGATGGTGGCAGAGAAGGCTCCAGCTCAGAGTGAGTCAGGGAACCATCACTGGGTGAGATACAAGCCTATTTGTCATATAAAACCTGGTGAGCAAAAACCAACCAACCAGCCAACAAACCAAACAAACAAACAAGCGGTGAGCAGAGTGGAAGCAGGCTGGAGTCTGAGGGATCTGCCTGCACAGTGGAAGGAAACAGCATGGTAGAGTTCCATGGTGGGTCACAAATGGAAGGCAGAGAGAGGCAGGACAGAAGGCTGGAAAGGAAAGCAGGATCACGTCACTCATCTCCAAGACTCTGATGCAACTGTGGGCCTGTAGCAAATATATATTTTTCCAGGACAAACAGAGAAAGACAGCAAGAATAAGAGCAAGAGCAAGCATGCGACAAAGAGACAGAAACAAACAGAAAGATACAGACAGAGACAGAGAGGGAGACAGAGTGAGAGACAGAGGGAAATTGAGAGAGATGGGGGAGACAGAGAGACAGAGAGAGAGAGAGAGAGAGGGAGACAGAGAGAGGAGACAAAGAATGAGAAAGAGACAGACAGAGAGAGAATACATTTTTTTTTTAGGTTTACTGCCAGATTTTTTTTGGGGCCCTATTTTCTTCCCGAACAGATCGCAGGTATTTTTAGCACTAGTGTAGTGTATCACTATCTCGTGACACTGTTCCCCTTTTGTGCTTTAAAGTCATTTTAAATTCCACTCTGTTCAGCATATGTTACTCTCCCTCCCCAGCACAATATCTGAATAACCTGGTAAATATTTGCTGAATTGGGCTGGATTCATCCAGTAGCTATTGTATAAATTAGCAATGTCCCAACAGACAATGGACCCAGGGGTAGGAGAAGCTAAAAAGATGAATTTCACAGTATCCCAGCCTCAATAAACTTGAGATTCCAATGACGCCAGTGAGACATGTATATGAAAATGACATACATACCCCAGAAGACTGTAGAGCGCTGCATTCTCCCAGCAGTGGGCCTAGAAAGTGGGAGGACTCTGAGTCCCACTTCTCACAGCATTTTCACCGAGACCCAGCTCCTCGAGGGCAGAGGACGATGTGCCCTTTACTACTAATCCCCAAAGACCACCACATAGGAAGTCTGAAGATTTATCAAACAGACCTATTTAATCTTCACAACCCTGAGTGGTATGAATCATTTTGCCAATGTGTACCCTGAGACTCAGAGGTAAATGTGGTTTGCTTGAGGTTATAAGGTTAGTGAGTGGTACAAAACAACAGTAACAATTATTATTTTCCTTTTTAAGGAAGCCTACCCTCCATTTATTATTTTCCACTGTCTCTGCCACAGGAATCTCTTTTCAACTTTTTTAATCTTTTTTTTTTTTTTTTTCCGCGGGGGTGGGTGTGGGACGGAGCCCAGGACCGGACACATGCTATTCTAGTGCTTTGTCTTTTCATACTAAGACAGAAAATGTTCTCTCTGGCTCAATGGAACCTGAAGTTTACAGTCTGAGTTCTTGAACTCTTGTTGGTTTTCCTCTGCTGCCAGTTTTAAGAGCTTCAAAACACACTGAATGGTTGTAGGACAGATGGTTCTGCCCACATTGCAGGTAAAATCATCCACGCAGTCAGGCGCAGTGAAAATGTACCGTGATTCTTCAGCACAAAGGTTCCTCAATGCTCTCTCCACTCTACCTCCCATCCGTTGGTAAGAATTAATCCAACTCCAACTCAGTGGTTCTTTATTAAATACCTATTATATACCATGCACTTTTCTCAGTATTTCCAAAGTAAAATATGTGTTATGAAATGCCTTGCACCTATTTGTTTCTTGTTGTAAATTAAATCACAGTTAAACCGAAGGTTAGCTGATAAACCCTTAAAAGTAGAGTCCAACAGAGTCATCTTAACAGAGGAACACAGTGCTAACACAAAGTAGGCATTTTAATACACTTGCATGGAATTGAATAAATATTTAAAATACGTTTTGGAATCAGACCGACCTGTATCCAAATCAAATTCTGGTGTAATAATTACTAGCAATGTAACTTCAGTTTCTCACAAAACCTAAGTTAGCTTATCCACAGACTAGGAAAATTAACATTTACCTTTTAAAATTACTCTAAAAATTAAAAGGGATGGTATTTCTAATGTCTGGTCCACAGTAAGAGTTAAAAAAAATGAGTACTGCTCATTCCCACAACTTACTCCTATCATTAATACTACTTTGTAGGTTTAATTAGGTAATGCAGTCAAGGAATGAGGTTTTCTAGCTAATAAAAATTTTGGTTAACAGAAAGCCCTAACATGTACCATGCAGACATCTATAGTTTTCAGATTTAAAACACAATGCTTATTATTAGAATAATCATAAGTCATCCTTTCTTTAATAATCTGAAAGACATAGAAACCTTACAATATAGACCTGTGAAAAAAGCTGACTTACTTTTCTTTTGGATATTACAATGGTCACTATCTTCCAGAATAACATTTGTCAAACTTTTTCAGTCATTATCCACCAAAGAAAAAAAACCCAGTAAAAATACTGTATATAGTAATGTCACACCATGACTCAGAACACAAGTAACTTACAAAAGGTTTTATGAAATAATACCCTTAGAAAGTGTCACCTACTGCTATCTTTTCCATTTCATCCCAATGTATCATTCTATTCATTGTTTTAATTTTTTAAAATTGCTAGTCAGGACCCACTAAAATAACTATAGGCAAAATTAAAAACTAGTAAATGTATTAATCTTGTTACCCTATCCATGAGAGTGTTATTAAGACTACAAATCAACTGCTCCTCCCTTTTAGCCATGAAATTGTGTTAATTCTATTTTATACACTAAGAAACTGAAACTCTGAAAGATTAGATGACTGGAGCAAAAAAGACTTCCAAATTTGAGGACAGAGCCAACTTTCACAAGTCTAATTCTGTAATACAGGTTCTTTAAAATACAAACAAAAAGCCCACAAAACCACATTATGATAGTAACTCACTCAGTTCAATAAACATTGAGTACCTACTAAGTATCAGACATTAAAATAAGAGAGCATTTCACATGGTGTGTGTTCTCCAGGACTAACAGATAACCAACTAGAACCTAACTCAAAAAAAACTAGGGTGCTTGTTATACGCAGTTGCAAGTCTGCAGTGGGTGCTTTTTTATGTTGGAGGTGCTTTTATTATGTTGGAGGAAATAAGTCTATTCCCCGTTCTCCATCATCTTTTCTCTAGCCAAACATTATCCTGCAAAATGAACAGTGGATAACCATTGGTGAGGAAATGTGGTATACTTTCCTCTGATGATACATTTCTTTACAATGTGATATAAATTGATGCTTTTTTATTCTACGGCTACTGTCTAGTGCTGCTTGAGAAGCAATCATCAATGTGACTTTACCTATGAGATCAGTATAGCATCAGCTTATGACCAGAAGGATGCTCTAACAGAGATTCCTCCTAAATGACCAGTACCTTTCTTCATCCTTCCCATAAAATGTAATTTTTGGCCAAGCTGGACATGATCACAAACAGTCCGGAATGATGACTTCTGATACCATTGAACCTGTAAATTTAGGCAAGTGGCTAAAATTTACTTTCAATAAAAAGGGGTAAAAAGTACCTGCTACAAGTACATTCAGGAATTCACATTGATACTATAGGGCAAAAATTATACAATGCCAAGTGAATATAAGAGATGATCTCCATGGTCTCAGATACTCAATGGTCACAGATTCTTAAAAGGAAACAGTCTGAAGTTGTAGAATGCAAACCTGATTCTCTGTTCCTGTCACCTGCTAGTTTGGTTGACTAACATTACATGAACTGCAAGTCCATGGTTCCAAAATTTACTATCTGGACATCTGTTTAAGAGTTCTTACTATTGCTCTTCTAAGCTCAAAGTATTTTTTTTCTCATGAAAACAATCTTATTTCAGAAATGTAACAAAAGAAAGATTTGAGGCTCAAGTATTGACTCACAAATAGATAAATTTTCAACTTTTTAATAATACAAACACCTGTGTAGTAAGAAAGACCTACAAATATGCACCCTGCTCCCTACTCTGCCTTCCTGCTTGCTCAAATCACTAATCCAGTCATCTCTTTTTGGCCCTTCACGGATAGATGTAAGAAGATTTTTTTTCATATTTCTTTTCTTCTTTTCTATCTTTCTTTAATGTACTGAGGACTGAACCTAGGACATCATTTTAAGATTGTGTTCCTGGTTTAAGGCTTTAACTCCTTCAGGAACTGCTTGTATTGCTGCTCCATCCTCACTGGTAACACCAATAAGTCCCAATTTAGACACTTGTGAATTTATTTACTGTATCTATACATTTACCCCTTCAAAACCTCAGAGCATTAGAAAAAAGGCATAAAATTAGGTTTGGATTAACACCTGTTCTTCCCAAGTGTGTTTGTTTAGCAAATGACTGTATCAAGGCCTTTGTGGATCTGTCTCTGTCTGTCTGTCTGTCTGTCCATCTGTCTGTCTCTCTCCTTTTCTCCATCCCTTTTTCCCTCCCGCTTCTGGCAGGTGGGTAACAAATCGAAGGCCAGCATTCTGCTCACACCCTGCACACCTCTTTAGTCCATTTGATCACTTCTAGAACTGTTTGTACTGCCAGAGTCCTCCATCACCTGTGTCACCAAGCAGAAGAAAACTGAAGGCAAGTTAGAAAAACCTCACTGAGCCCTTTTTGCCTCAACCCCTCTTCAACACTCCTTGAGAAATAGAACTTCAAAAGAGCCTACTGGGAAAGCAAGGGGGAACAGAGGAAAAAGGCTCACATGGGTAAGGGGGAAAATAGCTTCAAAGTAAGTTGGTTTCTGGACAAAACTAAACTAACTCATAAGTTACAATATGTATTTTACTTTTATTTATTTTTATTTATTTTTGGTACTGGGGATCAAACTCACAGTTTTGCGCTTGCCAGGCAGGCGCTTATACCACTGAGCAAAATCCCCAGCCCTATTTTTTGAGACAGGGTCTCACTACACAGTTCAGGCCAGCCTTGAACTCACCTTGTAGCCCGGGCCGGTCTTGAACTCACAACGATCCTCCTGTCTCAGCCTCCCTAAGTGCTGGGATTAAAGGCATGTGCCACCACGCCCAGCTAGCTCTACAATACGTATTTTAAACAGCAAAGATTGGACAACAGCTAATAAACTCAAACAAGTTTTATTTTCCTTCTGTCTGACTTCTAAATATCTTAATGGGTTTTTTCATGAAATTAAAAACTAGCACAGGTTAAAATTATCTTTACCATTTTATCTTTAGCATGTTTCTCTTTTGATTAAACCCCAAGCTGATTCTAACTTCAAAGGATATCATGGATCTCCTGCAACAACCCAGGAGGATATGCATAAAACTAAATAAAGCCACACAGTTCCAGGGACTAACTGAGGCCTTCTCTATGTGTTAAAAAACCACCGTGTGTCAGTCCCCTTGAGAGCTGGTAAGAGGATGGCGACAGTGAGGGTGGCACACAATGTCACTTCCCAGGACATCTGGCATGAGCAGATGGACTTCTACTTGGGGGAGGGCATTTGCCAAAACACAGAAAGACTGACAGACTGAAAGAGACCTAATGTCCTCTATGAACCTCCAATTTTCAGAACCTGTATGTGACTGGTGCCTTCAAATAGTGTTTCTCATGCAATTCTCACAGACACCCTATCAAGCATTATCAGTCTCACGTTAAAGATAAAAAAACCCTGAGGTTCAGAAAGTGGAAGTACTCAATCCAAGATCACTCAATTATTAGCTGGAAAAATCAGAAACTAACTAACAACTACTTGGCTCTGAAGTCCATTGTATTTTATAGTTTCTGAAGATGAAAAGCAATCTTCCCAGAGGCTTGCTTATTCCCACAGGCACACTGTAGCAGTCCCCCAAGGTTGGAACTGGACTGATGGTTCCACAGCTTCTGAGCTGGCCTTGCCAACAAAGGCGTGGACATAGAGCAGTCCTTTAGAAATGCCACCACTTTTCCAACATGTGGACAAGTACATAAAATATGTTTTTGGCTCTATCTGCATGCTAGCCCTCTACATCCTTATTGCAATAACTAGGTTGATTTCAAAATTGGAAACTTTTTCATTAGAAAGGCGATTAAAATACAATCAAGTTAGAAAGTTATCCTCCCCCAATGCCACCTAAAACAGAGCAACTCCAAAATAAAACCAATTTACATATTTTAGTCTAAATTAAAAAGTAAAAGCTAACCGATTCCCTTTTAATATCCAGAATAATAAATGCACACTTACGTAAAGCTTTCTCTGGGGAATGATCACTATGAGGAAAACTTTCCCAATATTATTCATAAATATTACTTTTATTTTAGTGTTACAGTTAGAATCTGGACTTGTGGGAATTGTACTATCTGTACTCAGTGCATCAACAGAGATAATTAATGTTGAAGACATGTACAATATCCAAAATTTTAGATGTGTGTCTGGCTGTATTACAAAAAGAAACAAGAAAGGATGAGTCAAATCTGGTAAAAATCACAAATTGCAGGAACTTGGTCTTTTACTCCATTTTAAGTGAGCACTTTCCTAATGAAAGCTCCATCAGCAAAGATCGCAAGTTCTCAGCCTTTCCACAGCAAAATTTTAAGTGGCACCTAGTGCTAAAGTTTATCATTAGAGCTGTTATTTATTATTGCTGCATTTTCAAAGTGGACACTTGGAAAAAAAGAAGTTAAACCCAGCCCACTATTTTTTATGTATAAATTAGAAAGCAAAACTTTAAAAGGTTTAAATTCACAGCTCAGTAAAACAGTCTACTTGAAGACCCATCACTGGCATATGCCACAGCACACCAGGGGTCACAGCTGTCTATATCTTGCTCTCAACAAGCACACAGGAGTACACAGACATGTATCACAAGTTAACTGCATTTGCATGGGTATTCCAAAAGGATCACTATCTGCCCAAGTGCTCCTGAGTGTAACAGGAGAAGATATTCAAAGAGATACTTCTATCAGAAACAAGGAATTCATATTTCTGTAAAATTAACAGGTTCTATCCAAGTTTCACGGGCAGCTGACTAAATGACAAATTTCTTCCAACTGTCCAAATTACTTCTTCCTAACAGTGAACATCTGGTTACATGGAATCTTACAGACAAAAAAATGTCCAGAAAGTCTCTAAGTTTTTACCTTTTGCAGTTTCTAAGACTACCACAATTACAAAAGGGAAAATACATATTTAAATGATCTGATAGACCTTAGCTCAGAATTTGACACAAGTCTCACTGTGTAATGTGCAACCTTAAAAACCTTCATCTTGACTTTATCTCCACTTGTGGGACTTATCTTCATTATATTTTTTTATCACTGCTGAAAGAAAAAGAAATGATGACCTTGAATTTCATGTTTCAAAGAAACGCACATAGTAAGCCCTCGACAAACACATCTTTAAACAACACCAAATGAGAGCCGAAATCTACTAGGAACTCTGTTGGCACAACAACTTCAAGAGCTAGTTGTCATAAGACAGAAGACAACAACGGCAAATAACTTATTCAAAGAAGGAGAGGATTCAATGCCACGAAACGCAGACAGAGGAAACCTCCACACTGGGGTGGGTGTGTTTTTCGGAATTTGCCATCACGGCTGGAATTGTTTCTCTGCTTTCTCATACCCTGAAAAAAGAATTCAACTTGCTACAAGAGTGTTAATTACTTTTCTATACTTTAAAGTGTATAACTGAAACACTGAACTCACTTTTTAATTTAAAAAAAAATTTTTTTTTGGACCAGGGATTGAACTCATGACCTTGCACTTACCAGGCAAGTGCTTGAGCCATCGAGCTAAATCCCCAGCTCCTGAATTCACCTTTAAATGGCATTTTTCAAACCAAGAGTCGAGAGGAAGTTATTTTCCAGAGAAATCTATGATATAAATATTTTTTCCATTTAAAAAAATCCCATATGCTAGGTTTTGCATTTTACTTTTATGGCTAAAAATAAGGCTTTCAAAAACAAAACAAAACAAAACAACACCTTCCCCCTCCCCACAAAACCCAAAAGCACCTCTAAAAAACAAAAAAGCAAGGACAACAATTACATTAATTACATTAACCTTAGCATTCTCAACCAAAATGTATTTAAGGATTCCTTTATGGCTTTCAGTCTTTTTGTTCCTTGCAGAGAGGGATCCTTATGGAGAGGGAAGTATTTCTGGTGTTAGCTACCACAAGAATCCCAATAATGAGCCTTGCAGAGCAAAAATGGCCAGTTCTAAAATGGAGAAAGGCTGACTCTCAGGTTTGGGGTGGGAGGAAGAGATGTAGGGACCCATCAAGTCCTCTCTTCTTAAAATAAGCTGAGATTTCAAAATTCCAAGGGTTCGAACATGCATATATATAAACTCTCATAACTGACACTGCATATTTTATTTCATAATGAATGTATAAAGAACCACATAAATATCATCATTAAATGGAGTGGATGTAAACATCAAAAGCAAGCTAGCTGACTGCTTTCTTATTTTTTGTCCTTTTATAACAATTTCATTTCCAGAGTGCTCTATTCCTAACACTGATGCTCCAAAGCTATTGTGAACACATGGGCTGGATAATTAATGAAGCAAACAATAAACAAAATGGCTCATCTTTATGCCCCCAGCTAACATCCCAAACTGGATATAATTAAAGGTGTGAAGAAACAAGCAAGGAAGTAACAGATCTGTAAAGTCAAGGTTCTGAGAAATTCTAGGGCATCCCACACCGCACCAGTTCACATTTATCACTCATTATCTCCTACACCAGAAAAGTATGGATCCACATGTTGGTTCCCCACACCACACTTGTCCTCGGCCCTTTGTCATTGCTAGATGGCTAATTTAAGACAATGACTGTTTGTGACAATTCACACCCATTCACCCACAGGTCACTTTCTTTTTTTCCTTTAGAAAGCCACTGACTTTTAAAAGCCCTCTCTTCTTAAAATAAGCTGAGATGTCAAAATTTCAAGGGTTCCAACACACATACACATGGACACTCTTAAAAAACAAAACACAGGATGTTAACAAAGCTACCTCATTTCCTTGTTTTTACCAATGATAGTATTATGATCAAATGCCCCCAGTGAATACCAACTCTTCTCCCACATGCACATACATGCACATTTTAATTTGAATCCAACCAGATTCAAAGGGCAGCTTTCAGGATCTGTTCATTTATAATTCCTCAAGTGGCAGCTACAGAAAGGTGTCTTTTACCAATGGAAGTCTGTAGGATATGAATTATATGTATTTTTGATGTATATTTGAAATTTCGTATTTTTCTAGTAAGAGAATTCTTGGAGTTACGAAGAAAACAAGTTACTTCTCATGAGAAGCAGCCCAATTTGGTTTTCTTTCCATTTACAGGTACACATACACTTATAAGTTAAGAGTGTATACACAGTTGATAACACCGAATAAGGAAAACTTAAGACAGGAGCAGGAATCATCAACACACACACTGAAACACAATCTATCTTCCTTTCTTTCTAGCACGCACATACACGCCACACATCCCTCAAATGGATGAGGAATGAATGGTAGGCAATAAAAGGTTGACTTTACTTCCAAAAAGGAACTGACCAATTCTGTACAACATAGGTCAACAACTAGTAAATAGTAAGATAAAAGCTTCAGAATGTTCACGTCCATTCTTACTCCAAACTCCCAATGACATTGGGAAAAAAACACTGCATTGCAGCACTTGGCAGCACATACTCCTATATCTAGCATCCGCTGGCCCGCTCACCAAAAAATGTACACATCAAATTTTCAGCAATAAATTAAGTTCCTGGTGGCCACATATTACTGAAACTGATGAAGAAATTTGTCAAGGCCAAAAGACTCCTGCCCATATAGTACGACCTCTATCAAGACCGCCATCCCTTACTTGCGGTACACATAATTTCTTTCTTTTTAAAATTAACATAAAGCATTAAAATGTCAAAAGCTAAATGAGGCAGCATATCTCTTCATAGAAGTAATTGCATTTTGTCTACATATAGGAAGAGTATCTACCCACAAGAAGAAAATAATTGCAAAAGGGGGAAAAAAATCAAACCAAAGAAAAGGACTTGCACTGAGGAAATCCTTTCATTGTTCGTAGTAACTCTAACTTGAGAAAAATACTTCAATTAATCCAAAAGTCCTTTTAGAGATTCAGAACACACATACAGAAAGCACCACCCATGCAATAATTTCTAGATATGAAATTTCATATACATTATTCCTAACAGAAATCCTAAGTTTAAAGTATCTGAAGTCTAGCATGTCTCAAATCCTCTTTGCAAGATCGAGTTTAAGACTAAAAGACATGCATGCAGTTCATTTTCTTTCTCTTGCTTTATAAAATACATTCTACTACTGCTGCTTTACAGCAACCTGCCCATCCTTTCATAACAAAACCCTAATATTTAAAGGACCAAAGAAGGGCTACAAGGAGAGAAAAAGTTTGAAGGCTTTGTGCAAACCATCAAACAGAAGCAAGCCCATCTATATCTGGCCAGAAGGATGACTTGAATGAGTGGCAGTTAGGAATGAATGGGGCTAACAGCCAAATGAATATTTAGTTGTTAGTTTTAAAAAATGAGATATTAAAATCATCTTGTACATTAATGATTGTGAAAGTGAATTTTCAGCTACTTCCCCACCTATGTTCATTTGACTCTTTCAAAAATTTAAATAGTAAATAATTTAGCCATTATATTACTACGAGATATACAGACATTGTTATCATTAAAACTGCCATAGCTAGGGTTTTTTTGGAGGGGTGGAGACATATTTACAGTTAGGTTTCTACTTCTCAATAAATGTACACTCAGCCTATGCTTCCATAATGGCACACCTCCACATGCAGGTAGTAGGCATTAATTTTTTTTTTTAAGACAAAGAAGCAAGAAAGGTCAGTGGCAGAATCACGTGTCTTTTTTACACCCCAAGCCAAAATGACAATTCTTATGAAAATTATTTTCCCCTAAGTAAAAACTGTCAGAAAATAGTCAAAATAAAAAAAAGAAACTATACTACAGAAAAAACAAATTGTTCTCTTTTTAGAAGGTAACATTTATTTATTTATTCATCATATGAGAGGAAGGTTCAAGGATAGAACAAAAATATAAGTTTATTGGTTTTTACCTCAAAAGTCAAAATAAAATATTAAAAACCCTCAGTAATAAGACAAAACAAAAAGAAGCATCTATAAGGAAGAAAGAATGGTGGGGGGGGTGGAGAGATTTGTAAAGGGGAAATTAAAATTCAAGAGTACTTTCAAGAAAGTCAATTATATTTCTTAACCTCGTAACGTATTTTGGTATTTTTTAATCTCTCATTTTGAGGCTTATAATTAGCTATGTGATATGTATTTATTTTGTCACCCAGGAAGAAACCATAACAGATCACTGTTTCAGTTATTTTTACCTCCTATTCACCCAAGTAGTATATTTTTCAGTCCTTCTGGTACCCACCATCATGGGAAAAGACACTACTAGTAAAGCACACTATGAGAGAGAAAAAGCGAGAGATGCCTGTCACCCAGCGCACGCATGGGTCCCACACATTCAGAGACACTAGGAAAAAAAAATCAGTTTTTCACTCAGTTTTATGCCAACTCCAGAGCCATGACCAAATGCCAATGAAAAGCAATGGTTGTGAAGGTGCAACCAGAAGGATCCTGTGGCTGAAGGCATAGGGAGAGAAAAGGAAGCAAAGAGCTAGAATAGAGCAATACCTTTATTTTTTTTTTTAAAGCAATCTCTACTTGGGATATAAAATGAGAGATACAATGAACTCCTCAAAACTATAGTATCAACATCCGATTTTGTAAAAATATCAGTATCACCTAACATGAAATCATTGCTAAGGGAAATCTATTCTACTTATATTTTCCCTATGAATATTTGCTGGAAATTTCTAAGAAATCATTTGCAGAACCTATCAGCTGTGGGAGTTCACTATTATGCTTCCGTCAACTTCATTCAATATAATTTACATTTTTTTTTCAAATGGCCTCACAGGATTCCTTGTGATTTTTAGCACGTACAATTTCACAGCAGGGAAAGGGGGAAAAAGAAAAAAAGAAAAAGCAAGATTCCTTATCCTCCCTTCCCCCCTCTCTTCTCTCCTTCCCCCCATCCCTCCCTCTCTTTTTTAAACAAACAAACAAAAAGAAAACCAGGGGAGAATGAACAGATGCTTAAAAATAGATTTCTAAAAATCACTGTAAACCAGAGTTAGAAATGTAATTAACACCTATTTATGAAGAATAATTAAAGTTGGGCTGACCACAAAGAACAGCAAAGATAATCGTCCCCCCCCACCCCCTTTACACTGTTTGCAGTGTGTTCTCATGATAGCCACCTGCTCCCTACTCGGCTTCTCCTCTGTTCGTTTCCCCGGCAACCTTTCATTGGGTTTTCCTCCCAGCTATCGCTTTCAGTTGGGCTGCTCGGTCTAATCTTATTTGTTTTACACCCATCAAAACAAGCAGCCAGACAAAGGCAATCCTCTAAGAATGGGAAAAAGACCACAGCTTTGTTATAACATCTATGCAGAGCAAAAAGTCCTCCTTAGCCTTCTCTAGTGAGATAGGTATGAATTTACAGCCTTCTCCCATACCCAGCCCCAAAACCCCATAAAAGCTATTGCTGGTGAAAATTCAAAGTCAAAGTGGGCACTCGTGGCATCTGATCATGCCATTTTGTGCCATATCTTCAGGGTCAATATCAGGCAACAGGAGTGGCACTCAAGGAGTTTCCTTGCTCCCTTTTTTTTTTTTTCAGAAAAAGATGATGCTATAAATAGATTTACTACTCGGCAGAAAGGTTTTCCACTTTCCCATCCACATCCCAAAGTCCTGTTTCACAACTGCATTTGCTCCTACTGAATCTTACCTCCTCCACCCCTCATTCCCAGCCTTCCCCATCACTCCTAGCAGGAGACTGAAAAAGAAATGTGCCTTTAACTTTAACAGTCGTGTAATTCCACTGATGGCTCACAGAGGCAGTGGACACACCAGCCACCAGTGACAGTCACATTGTGATTGTCAAAAAAGACACCAATCTTGCTTGGTTAAAATGTGCATTAGATGGAAAAGGCAGTGTGTGTGTGCCTGTGTGCATGCAATGCCATTATACTTGGTAGTGGATTCTGGTTTTCAGAAAAAAAAATACTAAACAAACACACACAAATGATCGCCACAGTGATTTACAATGCACACTTCACCATCTTTACACACACACACACACACACACACGCACTCACACACAGACACACACACGGCTGGAACCTCCAAGCTGCCTTCCTCTTTTCACTTACCATCTTCAAGCCATTCCACTCCATCTGTGATCAGGAGAAGATGGACCCTCACACAGTGTGTCAAAAGCGGAAAGAAACGTTATGTAAAAGCTGACATTCCTTCTTACAGAGCTGCTGCCCAGAGAAGGAAGCAACAACTCAATACGCCAGGCTCCGCTACACATACAAGCCGCCTCCTCTTTTTTATGAGGTCATGACAGGAAACTCTTTGAAATACAAGATGCAGCATTTACTGAAGCCCAAATAAATCACACTCTTTGCCGTTTTGACTGCGCAGTCCCCTGAAACACAACTGCCCATCTCAGTGTTCAACATTCAGACAGTTACCTCTCGAGGTTTAAATCTCCAGCACAGACATGGAGAGATCCCTAACCCCGCTGCATTCACCCCTAGCCCTGCAGAACCCGGGGATGTAGACAAGCCCCTTCTCCCTTACAAAAAGAAAGCGTTTCTTTTGCCATGACGGTCTCAAGTAATATAATCTCTTTCGACAAACCAGCAATTATTTCAGCCCACCCCCCACCCTCCGTCTTTATGTTGAAGGGAAAACTGACAACGAGCTGTTAAAAATGACACTCTACCTCCCCACTATTTTTCAATAAAAGAACCTACCTGCATTCTACACAAAAGATATAGTAAATGCAGGAACCAAACAACAACAGAGAACTAAACTCTTGTGCAAGCATAAGACTGGTCAAGGTGTAGATGCTTGTCTTCCCTCCATCAACACAAACAACAGATGATAAATCTAGTCATACCTACCATAACCATTCTTATTGGCAAATATTGGGTCTTGCAGAGCTTCGACTCTTCTTTTAAAATTTGCAAAGATTTCAGAATATATTTTTTAAATGGTTACTATTGTTATATATATTTAAAGGTCCACAAAACACAGTGCGGATGACTGTAAAGTAAATCAATTACTTGGGGGGGGGCGGGGAAGAGAAAGGAAAAAAAAAAAAAAGGAAAGAAAAGGAGCGCTGAGCTGAAACCCCCTGATTCTGGGATGTAGATAAGAACAACTGAACAGAGCCTTGCTGAAATTGGCTCGAAGCTTCCCCTTTTTACATCCATTTATGGGACCATCTGTCAGCAGAAGCCAGAATCTGATTGGCTGGGGAAACGAAGGGAGGCGTTGCAACATCAGGTGCTATTTAAATTAGCTACTGCCAGATTGGCGATGTTAATGATTTGGTGACCTCCACAACAACAGAGACCAGATTTCTGAACTGTTTCTTGTGTCTGGTAATTAAGGCCCGGCTGAAGCAACAACAGCCACACTTGTATTTTTACCTTTTCCTTCCTCCCAGCTCAAAAGTACTGTAACAACTGCAGGTCACTGGAAGCTTGCAAACCTTAGCAGTGGGAGTGTCCTCCCTTTTTCCAGTCCTGAGGGATGCAGATTCCATTCCTCGGATGGAGGTTTTTCCGGTGTTGAATATTTTCAACCACCTTATCTTTCTCGACAGTTGCTTTCTAGCGAAATGCATATTTAATGATCTGCCTCTAGGCTTAAAGATACAACAAAAGCACTTTAGTGTGCTAATACGTCTACATTTTAACTTTATTATTTCCCAATATTGCTGATTTTTTAGTAATGCTCCTTCTGCAGCTAACATGGCCAGCACTGCTAAAGTATGCAAGTTTGAGATTAAGCCTGCTGTATGAACCAGGTTCACACAAGTTTGCCTCAGAAAACTACTTCCCAATAAACAAAAAAGAAAAAAATCTGGAAGGAAGAAGGCGGCAGCTGTCAGCCTCTACCTTTCTGCCTTCTGTTTGAGCTTTTCAAAACAGAGAATGATGAATGATTTATTTAAATGAATTTATTTCTCAACTTGGTTAGGGGCATGATCTGAATTTTTAAAAAACACTAAAACGTATTCTCCCTCTGCTTTCCATACCATTCTAAAGGTAAAATATACTTCTGAAATAAAACAGCCTCATTTCATTACCCATGCAGAGTGCTCATCTTACTTATCTAAACAAGTGATTTTGCTTCTGTCCTTCAACTATGCCTTTTTCCTTTTGGCCTCTTCAAAGATTTGCCAAGACACATTTAGCAAGTGTGTGGTGATGTATATAGTTTATCTGCTGATATTGTACATTTCACAGCCTTGATGCTATCAAGTTTTCAGTAGTAAATATTTTTTTGTTCTGGTCTGGGTTTTTAAAGCAACTTACCTGAGAAGTTTATGTTTCATACCTATGCAAAAGGCTAATTTATCACTCTTTATTTATTTCTCAATAAACATACAGAGGTAACAAACATCACCAAAATTCAACATAATCTTTGACTTGAGTTTGACATAACATAGAATTAGGACAGTAGAAATACAGAAAAATATGCCATTTTCCTGGGTTCAAGACAAAATAAATGTTTGTGAGAAAGTACTAGAAAAGAAAATAATCCTTGCATTTTTAAAGATTAAAACTGTTCTCTCTAAATTACTGTTTTATGAAGATACATAAACATGCACATACATAAACCCTTTAAAAATGGATACACCATAAGATAGTATACATTGCAGATATGAACTACTGGTCTTAAATAGAAACAACTTCAGCTATTAGAAATGAAAATACATGGTATATAAAAGCAAAAATGTTAAAACTATGATCCCTTCCAGGAATTAGGCATACTTTTAAAATAATTTCTTTAGCAAATCTACAGTGTCCCATGAGTCATAATAGCACTATATAATAGGTTAAGTGTGGACTAAGGATGAATTCACAGGTAAAGTGTTTTAAATAGCTCAGCATATGTACACAGGGCAAGTGCCTGTATCTCAAAGCAACAACAAAAACTCTGAGTGTGAGTTCTCCAAATATTGTGAAAAGTAAATACTAACATAATGCTGACAAACATGTAAATTAAAAGCTCACTTGGAACAAAATATTAACTTCGTATTTCTCTTCAGGTTATAAAAGATGGCATGTCTTAAAATATTTTTTTGAAACCTTTTCTCCCATCCATACTAACTCTGCACACTTAGTTAGCCTACATCAACATAAGGGATAGCAAAAGATATTTAGGCTACTTTTCTGAAATAGTAACTGTACATGGTAGTATAAATAATTAGCTGATTTTGCTAGGATAAAAAAATCCATGCACTTTGTATATTGATCACTTCTCCAAAAATCTCCACTCTAAAGTCTTTCAACAGAATCCTCAAACAAATGCACAAATGTCCTCAGAGGCCTTTTCTCTAAAGACAAAGACAGAATCCTATTGTTGGGAAAAGTCAACCTTATTATCGCATTTCCAATAGTACTATTCATCCTTCAGAGCTAGGGGATGACCACTACATCAGTGGTGTGACATCTGTAAAGCAACAGATTCTCAACATATTATCTCAAGAATCAGGCAGGTGAGTCTCCCAGTCATGCAGGATTTTTTTCCGTTGCAATCCTCCTCCACCACAGAAAGAAACTTGTCTCACTCAAGCAGCTAAGGCAACCTAAAAATGATATCTCAGAGGTTTGGGGTTGCCAGAGCCGCAGTATTCCTCTTACCATAAATGAGCAGTTTCTTGACCCATTAATAACAATTTCCCTTAAAAGAAGTAATCTCATATCAGTCAGCCCCTCGCCACCACGCACACAT
>RJWM01000588.1:99836-204242 GCA_004363535.1 Dasyprocta punctata
ATAGCACCAAAAGAAAGGACAGAAATGGAAACATGAGTTGTAGTTCCTTGACTTCCACGGCGGGGGTGGGGGGTGGGGTGGGGGGGAGAATCCTCTATAAACATAGGAAAAAAATGAAGAGGGGGGAGAAAAACAGATGCTGCCCAGAAAAAAGTGACAAAATATTACCTCATTATTTAACAAAGCAGCATTAAGCGTCCTGCTGATTTCAAACATCTTGCCACAGATTTTGTTTTAAGAGAAACAGATAGAATCTTTTGCAAAGCACTCCGTCTGCAAAGGGTAGTTCAATTTTCTTGCGTGCCACGGAACAGTCAATATATTATTTCCCTAGAGTTCGCACATTAAAACCTCTAGTCAGTGAGCTGAATTTTCCTCTTATCTCACACACGGTAGACTCCTGTTATATGTACTGCTCTCTTTGCAAGAGCAGCCTGCCCCAAACATGGCTGGTGTTGAAACTACTCTTTAAAGTAACAGTTCACTATATAGCCACCAGGTGGGTAGAGTGTACACATTCAAATGAATCATTTTCAAACACTTTTTTTTCCTCTCCTTGGAATAGCTTTTGAGTATTGGATGTGGTAAGAGAAACATCAGCATCCTAACAGGCAACACTGTCTCTTGCTATACCTCAGTATGTAGGTATGTATGAATAAATACATAAATAAATGAATATCCTTCTCATGATTTAAAGTGACGAAGCAAAACAAAACAAAAAACTAATAAAAACTGCAAAAAATGAAACACAATAAGCTTTGTTTTCATCAGCAAAGATGGTGCAAGGAAAACACAGTACAAAGCAAGAGAAAAAATCAGAAGACCCTTGAAAATACTTTCCTTTAGGAAAATGAGAAAAACATTCACACACGTGATAAAAATCATATTTTAAAATGTGCGTGTGGATGAAACTCACAAGATAGAGGCAAAAGTTTAGGGGTGCGACTTTTCTTCTGAGTAAAACATTAGGTTTATTAGAGATGGTCTTTCCTGGTAGGAAATAATCAAAAGCCTAAAAGTAATGACACTGAAGAAAAAATGTAAACATCTCTTTTAAAAACACAATTATATGAATACTTATAGACAAACACATCTCTACTCAAGGCTGTTCTGTTTCTCTAAGACTTCCCTGAAGTACAACACTTCTGTCGTATACTACTTTGGATATATAGCTAACTTGGCATCTCATTTGTACCATTCTATTCCAATTAATCTACTCCTCTGCCACTAACAAACAGAATGTCCCATGTTGAAAACGCGGAGTGATAAGAGGGAGATGTTAAAAGGATGTACAACCACCTGAATAAGAATAAATTGTATCACTTGTATTGGTACATAGCCTTATTTTAAGGACAATCTTACTGCTCACAAAGTACGTATGCACCATTCTGTGTTCCCATGTATCCAACAGAGAAACCAACGCACATTGATTTCGTTTTCTTGACTGGGTAATCTTAAAAGTCTGGAATTTCTATATCTTCTTGCAAACATAGATGTTGACATCAGTATTTTTCCAGCCCAGCTGCACAACAGTGACTGTCTCCATCTTTAAGGCAAGTCTGTATCACTTAATACCATTTAACCTCCTTGCATATATTAAATTTCAAGTGACAATTTTTAACTGGGGAGTGAGAAGGAGGAGTTGCTCTCATCAAATTCTGGTTGTACGAAATAAGCTAATTTGTACACTCACCATATGTCTTAAACACTAATTAAAAAATGTCACTTTCTTTAAACATTAAAATGTAATCAGCCTAGTAAATAAAATATTCTCAAGTTTTCTTGCCTTGGTGATAATTTAGAGTGTTTAATCTCCAGGTAACCTCTCTATCTTGATTACCAAAGAAGACTTTTGATTTGAAAAGGGAAAAAGGAGATACTGGGGGCCGAGAGGAGTGAGAAGAGAAAACCACTACTGTATATGGTTGCACAAAGGAAAATAAGATGAAGCAGGATTTTAAGGACCCATAGTCTTGTTACCCTAAGGCAAATTCAGCCAATCAATACCACCCATTGACAGTCTACCATCTGCCATGCTACCCAGTGATGTGGCTAAACAGACCTGTTCCATATGACTGTAGCCAGCTCATTTTCAGTCAATTAGGGCAGTTCCAGAGCATTCACGTGCAACAGCACAAAACTCCAAGTCAGACTGAGCTTCTCTTCACGCCAGTCCCTCCGAGCACAGCTGCAGCCCTTTTCCTCCCGTTCCAGCTATCCAGATTACCTCTTTGAGTCCCTCAATTGAATTAGCAAAATAAGGTGGGAAGGTAGAGTGAAGAGACACACATAGCCATGCACATACAAATGTATCATCACTGGGCTTTCTTCACTGCCATGCAGAAATCAGAAATTCCATGTGCTCTGCCCTAATATGATTATGGCACACCATTTAAATAGTGTCATCAGTGACTGAGACCTGACATTTTCCTGTGGTCCAATTTATTTTTATCCTTTCTCTCTTCCTTTGAAAAATAAATGTAAACTACTGGTATTGGTTTTTTTTTTTTAATCCAATCAGTCTGCCCAGAGAAATGGTATGCTATATTTAAAGGATTTTGATAAAATATAAAGTTTAATTTTCCTTTGTTGAATTATGGTGGCTTTTTTCCCCATCTCTGGCAACATTAATTTTATAGAAAAAAATGCAAACACTACAAAGCAAGAAAGAGTCTCCAGATTGACATTAAAGAGTCTTTATCACAGGACCAGAAATTCACTGTTGAAATCTCTTAGAGATATATGACCTGACTGAATGATGCCTTTCCCTTTCCTGAGTAGTTTGTATACTATGGACTGGGGGAAAGAGCTAAAAGAATGCTACTATGTGGGGAAATGTGATAAACTGATGGCTAGTCACCTCAAATTGCCAGGAATTTGCTTGTACAGATATACTGATCTAAGAGTAGATTCATGCTTGACGTTCCCATTTTCGTCACAAAACACTCAGCATTATGATAAAGTTGCAACTGAAAGTAGATTTCTTTCCAGGATCAATGTACTTTTGCTCTTTCAAATGTGCCTCTGACCACACTCTTAGAGCACTAGGATGTCTTTCTGGGAAACAAAATATAAAAGACAGGAAGATAGCCTTATTTATAAAATTCTCAAAAAGGCAACAAACACAAATCCAAGGAAGCATTGGTGGAGTAACTGAACTTTTCACTGACATACTCTACCGGAGCTCATAAAAATTTTGCAAGGTCAATGTGAAAACACACAAGAGATTTCTGAAGATCCTTGTACTAAGGAATGTAGCATCTTTTCTATGAGTTCAGAAGAGTTTTTACTAAAAATAAAATCAAAATAAAAAAATTTAAACTCCTAGTCTAAATATAAACTTTTAATTAAAAATTTAAGTACACTAGGCAGGGGAAGAATGGGATACTTTTTCATATGTTTCAAGGTTATGATGCTAAATTAGTTTAACACGATTTTGAAAGTAATTCAATATGGGGTTTTAAAAAATATTCTGGCCAGGGATATACATCAATTGCATAGCACCTGGCTGGCAAGCATAAGGTTTTCAGTTCAATCCCTGGTCCAAATAAATTAATTAAATTAAATTAAATTAAATTAAATTTTAAAAATTCAGGATTATTTTATAATTTTATAACTAAAATAAAGGCATAGATGTACTGTAAAAGGGAGGTACATCTATGGGAAGAGGAAGAGAAGGAGGAGGAAGAAGGAGGAAGGTGAAGAGAAGAGAGGGGGAGAGGGTGGAGAAAATAAAAAAGTAATAGGATTCACAAAGTGAGACTAAAAATGCTATCTTTTGCCAAGAGTCTACAATATGTATATGAAACACTGCAACAGATACTTCACATGCAAAATCTCACTCAACATCACAGTAATGAAAATTGTTACATCTAAGCATGCTTCTAGAAAGGTGTTTTCCTTCTTTATTTAAAGTAAAATCTCTCCTTTAACAAGTCATAAATAAGATGCTTAGTAAATATGTACTGATTGTATTAGAAAGATGGGCATAAACTTGAAGAGAGACAAAAAGGGAGGTGGAAGGCATGTTGAATTTTTTTCTCATTGTAAAGATGAAGATATTTATTTGTAACACGCTTTTAGTGAGATACATCCTCCAGATGTCTCACTTAATCTATCATTATGATCAAGTTGTAAATTCAGAGTGAGGGTTGTGTACCTGTACCAACTCTCCACAATAAATGTAATCATTATGTACTGCAAACATATACTAATAAAAATACATTCATTAAAAAAATGAACAAAAATATTCAGAGTGGAGGGGATACAAAATAGTAAAGCTAGAAAGCAAAAATTCTTACATGGCAAAATGAATACCTGATTGAGCCCTCCAGCTCCATTCTGTCTTCCTCTTCCATACTAGGTACAACTCCTTTTATCAAGTAGCTTCTCGATAAACACTGGTCAATTCAACTTCTAAGTCCTCATTTAAAGACAACACTCTATCATGGGACTTAACGAAGATCAACAGCCCTACTTATCATCATGTCAAATAGTGAGCAAAATTCCATTTCATCTGATTAAGCTAGGGCTCATTGAACAACTCCTTAGGGAATATATGCTGGTCTCCATCAGCCTTAGTTATTTCAACTGTAAAATGGGCATAATAATTCTTCCCTTAATGTTTGTTGCCGGAATTAAAACAAATAAAGGTTTGATGGGGGTGGCTCTGTACATGGTAGCTATTACTATTAATATGCAATATGGCAATGTATAAATTAGCACCGGTCTCAAGATAACTGAGTCTTTTTTGGGGAAGACTCTCAAAATAATAAGACAATAGTAACTAACAAAAGCTGAACTGTCTGTTCCAGCTCTAATAAAAAGTACTTACCGCAGATAAACATTTACCTAGCCTTGTGGGAAAAGTTCAGTGCTAAATTATTGGTGTGGATAATAAAAAGAAATAAAATCATATTCCCCCATCCTCAAAGAGCTTACAATCTAATTGGGAAGCAACTTTTCTTTTTTATACATAAATCCTCATAGCATAAGGAAGAATGTGAAAGCATAAGTATCAAAAGTAGGTAGTATCAAAATTAGTTGAGGGTGAGAATATCATCTGGAGTGACGTGGAACACGTCATGGGAGAAGTTGCATTTCAGGCTGAGTTTCACAAAAAGAAAAAATCTGGTCAAGAAAGTCAGGATAGTTCAAATAAGAACAAAGTGAGAGAGAAGGGCTGGCAAGAGATACTAACAGTCAGTTTATTCTAGCTAGATCCCCTTCAAGAGATTCTCTGAATCTATTCTGAACTCTTCAACTTTATTTATAAACAGGAATATTATGATATGATGATTGTGAGAAGACAGACATTGTTCAGTAAATAATCTTAAAAAGGAACAAGAATTAGTATTTATTGAGCATTCACTGTATGTCAAACATTGTACAAAGTGGTTGCGCATAAATCTCATAACTCTGAGATTTTCAAAAAGAAAGCTAAATATTAGAAAACTGAAGAGGTTTTCTAAAGATCATATAGCTAAGCCAGGCATGGTGGCACATGCCTTTAATTCCAGCACTCAGGTGGCTGAGGCAGGAGGATCACTGTGAGTTCGAGGCCAGCCTGGGCTACAAAGTGAGTTCAAGGCCAACCTGAACTGCATAGTGACACCCTGTCTCAAAAAAGTAAGGCCAGGGATTTAGCTCAGTGGCCTAAGTGCCTCCCTGGCAGGTGCCAGATTGTGAGTTTGATACCCAGTACCAAAAGAATAAATAAATAAGTAAAAAAAAAAGAAAAAAAAAAAGATCATATAGCTAGTAAGAGGCAAATCTAGGCTTCATACTTACCTATGCCAAATCTCAATCCATACTTTTACCACAACATACTATCTTATATAGAAAGGTACAGAGCTAAAGAAATTTAAGTGTTCTCTATGTTATTCTACAAACACTTAGAGTAATGTCTTTAATATCTACTGGCACTTAAACAGATCAAAACTAGGCCTGCAATTTCAGTATTATGCCACTAGGTGATGACACAACCCTGGTCGGATGAGAATTACAAGCCAGACATTTTGCCTACTATTACTTTGTGTGTGTGCTAGTTCTTCCCTTATTAACACTGGAAGAGGATGGAAGAGTGCCTGATCTTCAGATGGAATTGTCTACTAAAAGTGTTATGACATTTATGTTCCCAAATCTTTCCTAAATCGTATTTACTAAAAACTTAACTGTGAACATAATTCTAAACTTCAATGACATTAAAACAATTCTACTACAGAATGTAGTTAATACATTTTCAGGCATGTTACTTTCATAATGTACTGTGAGCTTGGATCGTAGAAACTATGTTATTCCCTTGTAAACCCCAGCACACAGACAATCAGCACTTGGTCAATAAAAGAACATAAATTATTGATTCTAAATATTTTAGACAAGCTTTTGAAGCAAATGCTTAGTGCACAATTATTTTGCACTTTATACACCAATACATTAACTTTCTTTTCCCTTAATGTTGGGTTTATATAAGCCTTTTCCTGTAGTCGGTCATTAGCAGAAGCACTAGATCAGCAAACCACAGCTGCTTTTCTCTCCAGTCACTTCCCTTCTGCCTTACCCATAGAATAGTCTGCATTCATTAGAAGACTATTTTACCTTTCCAATATTTTTATACCCCAAAAGCTTGCTTACTTTCTCAATGAGAGGTGAAGAAAAAAATGTGAAAGACAAACGGGCACGTTAGATAACTGTCAGAAAGAGGCAAGTCTCCACTTGATCCTTTTTACTTTTCCCCTCTCTGAATCTGAAGTTGAGGAATGATTTAACTACTTTCAAGCAGAAGAAGCAAGTTACACATTAGTGTTGAGCACCTCATTTGCCTTAGCAATGCCTTAGCAACGACAGCTTCAAGTTCAAAATACCTTCTTGAAAAAAGATCACGTATTTATTGAAGATGAGTATTTTTTTAAATGTAAAGCATTTTTTTGTAAGGCAATTTTTTTTAACAAAAATTTAACATTACAACCCTAAATCCTTCTTTGGTACAAATACCTATTTCATATTAACCTTCTTTACAATATTGTGTGGTAACCCAAATGATGTTGGGCTGCTACAAAATGTCACTCCCTAAAAAATACCTAACCCTTCTCTGAAAATTCACAAGTAGATAATTTTAAAAAATCAAGTCAACATTAATTCTGGGTTATTACAAAAATTATACTTAAGTATAATTCTTTAGAAAGGGCCACTGATATTGACATCTTTATTCAATCCAACTGTTCACTATTACTGCCTTACTCAGAACAGTGGCTAAAATCACAGTGTTTAAAACCTACATCAGGATTTTACAAACTATGTTACATGTAACCTAAGATTCTATAAACAGTTTAAAGAAAAAATATTTAAAAAAATTCTACTTCCACTCCAAATTGGTTCTTTCTGATTATTTGATGCCTACCTTCCCCACCTTATTATCTATAAAACAGATCACAGGATAATCAAATTATCATCATATCCAATTGTTTTGACATTATGAGTGAAATGAGAATACTGTACTTGTTAAAAGTACTGTTAGCCTTCAAAAACCCTATGAATGTAAATGCATATATGCCACACATGTTACATGTTGTGTTAAAACTTTCATTTTGTTTAAGAATTTAAAAACTGCCACCTTCAAGGTTCACAATGCAAAAAACGTACAAACTCCTTTTGGAGACGTGTTCCTTATTGTCTGTTAGTACATAGAAAGGAAACAAAACACATAAGGGCTTAGCACAGCAATCTCGATGGACATCTCTATTATTAAAATTTTATTATCAAAAAAGACTACACAACTTATGTGTGCCAATTCCAATATACGGGCAGCTAAAAAGACAGTGTTTTACTCCCACGTCTTTGATGTGATATCAATAACTGAAGTGAGCTACCTACCTAAGATGAATTGTTACACATTTCTAAACATTAGAGAATATGTCTAACACAATGGCCTTTTAACCAGATGACTCCTGAAGACTTGGTCACTTCTAATATGTCTGAGTCTGTACATAAGAACTTATAAATTAGTAAACCTTACTTTCAATGAGGCTAACTCTAGGTTTTTTTTAGATGATCTTTAAGAGAAATCAAGCTTTTGAAGGAAATTTAAAAATCTGTCTTAGTTGAACAGTCAAGTTAGTACTCTGTTCCTCCTTATTTCCAGTCTGGTCACCACAGTTATTTTACTAAAATGTAAACCTGGAGACAGCTGTCTAATGTCATTAAAACCACGCACTTTTAAAAGTCATGGACCAGGACCTTGATCAAATCTAAAGATGCCGTCTTAACTTCAGCATCAACCTATTTAAACTGAGGACAATAATAACGGTTGTGAGAATTTAATATAACAATCCATGTAAGGCAAATATTATGGATTATGACATGCAGATAAATACCCAAAACCATTAACTATTTTTATAGGCTGAAATATATGAATTTGTTTTTATAGGTAAAAAGCAGTATCAATTTCATATGGCTTAGCCTAAATTCTATAATTCTATTACTCTCCTACCTAATCCTTCCAAGATTTACTTCTATCTATCTATCTATCTATCTATCTATCTATCTATCTATCTATCTTTTTCAAGACAGGATCTCACTACGTAGTTCAGGCTGGCCTTGAACTCACTATGTAGTGTAGGCTGGTCTTAAACTTGAGGCAATCCTCTTGCACCTCACATCTTATACCACCCAGTTCTTTGCACCTTACATCAAGTCCAATTATTCACTATGACATCCAAGGCTTTTTACGAGCTGACTCTCATTTAAATTTCCTGACTCCTCTAGGGTAATCCCTCTCACATTACAGACAGTTCTAGACATGATAGTCTATCCACCTATAATGTTTGACCCTTTACCCCTTTACTTTGCTCCTTCTGATTCTCCCATCTGGGATCTCCTCTTCCTGGAAAGTCATCCTTCAGAGACCCAACTTCACTAAAATAAATGGCTTCTTCACTATATGAGCTTTTATAGAAGTTTATTCCTCCACCCTCTACACAATGCATGCCACAGGGTCACCCTTCAACACACGCCATTTTCAAAGTCCTCAAAGGCAAGGACTGTTCTTCATCTTTGTTTCCACTAGTTGAGCACCGTGTCTGTTATAGTAGGTGTTTCACAAATATTTGTTGACATAAAATGAATACATTCACATAGCAGTGTGAGATATAGCCTCGCATACACGAAAAATAGATGAATCCCAAGGATGCCTCAAAAATTAATTTTGAGAATCTACTCCTCCACAAAATCATTTCTCTGATGTCTAAACAGTCTACGCAAGAAAGGTCTTCTCCCCCACTAGAAATTTCAAGTGACTAAAACTAGAAAATCTGAAGTAGAAGAAAATCTGAGGTAGAATCTGAAACAAAGACGAAGAACAGTCCTTGCCTTTGAGGACTTTGAAAATGGGGTGTGTTGAAGGGTGACCCTGTGGCATGCATTGTGTAGAGGATGGAGGAATAAACTTCTATAAAAGCTCATATAGTGAAGAAGCAATTTTTTTTAGTGAAGTTGAATCTCTGAAGGATGACTTTCCTTTCTTCCATCATATTTTTAACCTACCTTAAAGATTCACAATTAATCTACCTCTTACATCCTTACTTACAGAAATGCAAAGTACAATTTACAGTGGGGACACTCAAGGTTGGCAACACAGATTATACAAGTACCCAAAGAGGGCTTGGAAAATGAACCTGGTATCTTGAGTTTGTCCTGGATTATTATCACCAACATATACTTACCTCCAGTTTTGACAAATTTCATCTATTAGCCACAGTGACCTTCCTAAAATTCCAATCCAATGGTGTTGCTTCCTTGATTAATACTAGTCAACATCCACACCCCCTCTGCTGACATTTTACTGACTGGCCTGTGAAAAAGTACTCAGCAGACCTCTAACTAACCACACAAATTTATGGGACACTGTTTCTTGACATAACTGTGTATAGGTGCATACACATTTCTATACACTGTTCCCTCTACTAAGCTTCAGCTCTTTGAGGGAGGAACTCATATCTAATTCATAATAAATAAAAGTTGAATAAATTAAATGCAACCTTTATTAAGACAAAGCTTCCAAGCTTTTTAAGATGCAGAAGACTACAGGTAGTGTTATTTTGTTTGCAATGTGCTGTCACATACTACTATCTATTGAGCATTCACTGTGTCAGGTACTGCTCTTGGCTCTCTACTCTCATTAACTCAGTATCATATAATCCTATAAAGTAGGTGATATTAGAGTTACCAATGCATTGACAGATGAAAAACTAAGGCAGACAGAAGTTTAAAAAACTATTATTTGACTGACAACAGTTATTCAACATTTTCAGTATTTTCTATGCTATTCTTACAACCAACTGTGAGAAATATAGATATATATATTTATGTATATATGTATATATATATATATATTTATTGCTTTGAATTATAGGCCAAGGAGAGACCTCATGTTCTTCCTCATTAGATGTCCCTTGAGTATAAAGCATGGAGTCACATTCAGTAAATATCTACTGAAATGAATTGAAGACTGCACCAACCACTTTCCTTGAGAGAAACAACCCTTCATTTTCTTGGTCCAACCTAGAATCATTTGAGAGTGTAAAAATTCTATATTATTAATCACTCAGGGACAACAGGCATAAACCAAGACCTTTGTCCAAGGCAAACCAGGTCACATTACCTATGACCAACTTCACCTGATATCCACTTATAGGTTTCAGCAGAAAGAAAAAGGCAGAGGAGGTTGGTGTAACAATGTCCACTCTACCAACAGGTGGTTCAAGAATCATTGGTTAAGAGGTACCGGTATGGTTAACTTTGCTAAGAAACTGAGCACAGTAATGTATGGGGAAAAATCATTATCCAGAAACTCCGCTGACAGCCAGATTTTTAAGAATGTCCTCTGGAACTCCATCTAGGGAAGTATCATTTAGGAAATAAGAATGTATACCTATATTTGTGTCTTTGCATAAGCTGTTCTCTCTGCCTGAAACACAATGTCCCCTCTTCTGCTTGGCGAACACTTATTCACCTTTCACAGTTAAGTTCAAATCTTACCTCCGGAAATTCATTCAGCAAATATTTATTGAGCACTTACTCTCTGCCAGATACTGGGGATTCAAATCGTGTAATCAGAGCACACAGAGTTCCCTGGCTAGGAGTTTATACTGGAGTGGAAACAGATAATAATGCTTCCCAATATTTCCCCAAATAATGGTTCCCTGTCTGAGCTCTCATAGATCTTATTCTTCTTTACGACAGAGTACTATTCTATTGTACATAAAACCCACATTTTTTTTTTTATCCAAACATCTGATGATGGGTATCTGGGCTGTTTCCAAGACTTAGTTATAACAAATTGTGCTGCTATAAATGTGAGTGTGCATATATCACTGTGGAACGATGCTTTTAACTCTTCAGGAAGATATTCAGAAGGGGAATAGCTGGGTCAAATGGAACCTTTAGTTTTGATTTTTTGAGGAACCTCCCTCTGATTTCCATAATGGATGTAACAATTTACACTCCCACCAGTAGTGGAGAAGGGTTCTGTCCCCTACCCCACTTCCTCCAGCATTTGTTATCAGTTGATTTTTTGATGATAGCCATTCTTCCTGGTGATGGAATCTCAGCGTTGTTTGCATTTGTATTTCTCAAATGACCAGTGATGTTGAATATTTTTTTCATACATTTATTTGCTCTGTGTACTTCTTTATCTGAGAATTTTCTATGCATTTCAGACTCCCATTTTTGGATTGTGCCTTTAAATTTGGGGGATCTGACTTTTTTAAGTTCTTGACATATTCTAGATACTAGTCCTTATGACATGGATCTTTGAGCATTTACTATCTGACTAGGAAGCCCAGGCTTATAGATGAGAACAAAGAAAAAGACAAAAGAGTACACAGTCAAGGATGAGACTGCATCCCAAGCAACTTCTGACACTCAGACAATTGGTATGTCACCGTAGGCCCAAGAAAAAGGTATCCACAGTATTATAGAGCATCCTGCTTCATTTTAGCCCAGCAGGGCTGCTTGGGGTACTGCCCACTCTCTAAAACTATACTGGGATAGTCCTGTAAGTCACAGGCTCGTAAGCTTCTTTGTCTTTGAACAAGCTAGTGCCTTCCCTGGGATGCTTCTTTAAACTTTGCATGTCTGATATCCACACATCTATGAGATTTAAACTCAAGTGTCACTTCTGTGACACTGTCCCTGGCCTTCCAAGAAAGAAATGACTATTTGTGTGCCCAATTCTTCCCCTTCCCCACATGTACACCCATCACACTCTTTCTGTATACTTAATTGTATACATCATTTATTTATTTCTATCTCTGCTGTGAACTTGTTGAAGGCAAGATCCTGACTCATCTCTCTGTACCTGTAGCACAGTGCCTGGTGGAGAATTTGTAGATGAGACATATGGATCAATGAATTAACAGATGGACAGTCAGTTACAATGAACTGGAGTGACCAAAAAAGAAAAAAAAAATCATCAACTGATATAACCTTGTATAGTACAGTGACAGGGTCTTGTGTAATATTGTGAAAACGTAGAGATTTGAGTCCTAATCTTGCATTCCTCTGGCAAGATCATTAAGTAAGACACCCAGTCTCTCTGGACCTTACCTAGTTTTATCTGTTAAATGGGCGTATAGCATAAAATCCCTACCTCACATGAAAATGGCTAGGCATTTTTAAATGAGACAGTAACAGTGAAAGTGCTTAGAAGAAAATATGGTTTCAGTCTAATAGGACTTCAGGGAGAAAAGAAAGCATCAGCCACTGTAATGTTACCTGGAGATAATAATGAAGGCCAATATTTTTTTTCCTTCCAAACTGACACACGGCTGTGCTTTTTCTGGGTCTGTTTCAGAACAAAAGGTGATACACTACCGCATCAGGATTCTCTGGGATGAGTTCCTCTTTTCTTTTGCTATAGATAGGAGAAAGAGATTTGCCCTCTTTATGCATCTGGGGTTTCAACTCTCAAGATGTAAACATTTTTGATGGCCTTGAACTAATTTTGACCACTATCGACAAAAGGGGAATGGAAAATCCCCACCATATCTGCCTTGTCATTGGGTTAAACAGAACTTTCTAAATAACCTCTTTATTGGTCCCAGCTGAATTCTGCTCTGGTTCCATGATGCCAGCAAAAGCATTTTAGTAAGATGCTGCCAGTATCAAAAGTAGATATCCACTTACGGTTTCCTGTAAGTGTATCTGCAATGGCAGAAGGTGGCGGGCAGCCAGGTGTGAGCATGCATGCTACAAATCTCCAACACATCAGGCTGGAAGAATTTATGAAATAAAATTTATGGAATAAAATTTATGAAATAAAATTCAATGTTCTATTTCTACTCCAAAACTCAGTTTAAGGCTCCGGAAATTTGGCTGGGTACTTCGGCTCCAATTCACTGTTGCTTTATTCAATCAGAGAACATCACAGATAGAAAGGTCCTCTGCATTATCCCTAGCTTGAATTTCTCCCCTCTATCCTAGCAGGAATTTCAAACAACAGATCACTGGACTCTGCTTACATATCTTCAGTGAGAGTCAAGGCACTCACTACTTTCCCAATAATTTGCCCAATTTTGGGTAATCTCTGATCACGGAGTAGGGACTTCCAGTGTCCACCAAATCCTGTTTACCTTCCTACCTGCCCATTCTGCTAGACTTTGGTGGGGCTCAGTGACTGAGTTCTCACCAGCGGAATGCGGGAGGAAGTAACACACATCACTTCTAAACCTGACCCCTAAGTAACTTCTTTATGATACTCCACCTCTTCTTCCTTTGTCTTTCCAAGTGGACACAGAATGTATAAAGGAGAACTTCAAATCCTTAAATGAGAGCAGGTACAGTAGATGGGAAGGCCCTGGGGTCCTGAATAACTGTATAGCACAGCTTCCTGTGGACTATGTTGAACTGTGACATAAACAAGAGACAACCCCGTGTTAAACCACCGAGATTCGCCTATTCTGACTAATACGGATTTTTCAGTCAATTTTTTTTCAAATAGACATACTAAATGTCCTAGAAGCTTCTGTATCACTATCTCCTTTAAAGCTCTGTGGCACATATTTGTATAGGATATTTCAGAAATGCTCTTTCTATGTACTACTGGTTCCTGAAAAGTGAAAAGGAGTAGCATGAGAAGGCAGAGCAAAAGCATATGGGAAGCAAGGAGAGGTGAAGAAGGTTACATTTTTTTTTAAAGGACCAGTCTCCTTATAAATGAGAATTTTATTTATCCCTTATGATAACTCTACCAGGTAGATATAATCACCATCATTATAAAGAGAAGGAAACTAGAAACTCAGGCTGATGTACATAACCTTTGAGCTTGGCTAGTCACTGCCATTCTCCACTAATTTCAGCCCCAGAACCTTCTAACCTCTGTGGACAGACCTCACAGCCTCTACCTCCTCTCTGATGGCCTAACACTAACCTAAGAATTTCTGTACTTTATGTGCTAGGACCCCAAATGACAGGCTGTTAACATAAACATCTGAATCCCTTGAACACTGGGTTTCCCCATCTAACTGTTATCCTTCTGCATCTGGTTTTAGCAACCAGCTGTGTTCTTGTACCTGGCCTCACTTTTCCCCCTTGTACCTGGCCCACTCTTCCCTGGTGTAATACACTAAAAAAGTGTGACTACCTCCACCCAATCCTAACCAAAAAAACAAAAACAAAAACAAACAAGGGTGAGGAAGAGATTTTTAAAAAGCTAAAGCTTGAGAAAATGTTAAAATTAAACCAAAGTTTAAAAATGTATCAAAAGTTTATTTTTAAAATCATATTAGAAGTCATGGAGATCATCTTGGAATGTAACAGAAAACCTCCCAGTTTAACAATGCTTTATCTCTTTAATCAAATTTAGACAGTTTTTAAGAAACAACTTTAGGTGCTTTCCTTCCCTATCCTCCCATAGCCTCCTCTGCTTTTTTCTACCCTTCTGCTGCATTCTGATTTCTGCAAGGCTAGGGACCATGTTCGGTTCTCCTTTTTCCTCCCTTACCTGGAGGTATGGCAGATAATATTCAAGGAGCTGGTTTATTTCCAGGGTGGTTTGTAGTCTCAGAGCTGCTTGACTAGTTCACTATGGAGACCTCCAGGTTTGCTTTGGGTCAGCATCATCAGCTGTGAAATAGGGTTATTACTGCACTCAGTCTGCTCACAGGAAAACTGCCAACCCTAAGTGCAACCAAATAGTCACCTGAATGGATCTGAAGCAATGCTGTCACTTGTCCAGGTTTAATGAATTATTCTGCTGTTAAGCATCTGGAGATCAGAAACAGTAGGAGAATGTGAAAGGAGACAACCGGCTATGTGAGTGGGCACCCTTCCTTGTCTTCTGGTTTCTAGTTCCTTGAGTGCTCAAAAGACCCTGTCTGTCCTTAAAGGTTGAGAGGATTTTGTAGTTAATGTTATGAAAGTTGCATTACCACCCTGCTAAGACCTGCAGCCAGCATTTTCTTTTTCAATCTCAGGAGCTTTATGAGGCTTGAGGTTTGAGGTCTCTTACTTGGTTCAAGGTTGCATTGTCAACTATTTGTTTTCAATTTTGACATCAGCTGAATTGATTAGCACATGGGTAACACCTCTGCCATAAGAAAGACGAGAGGCTTACAGTTTTGTTTGGGATGCCTGGGGTTAGAGGTGATGAACAGACAGAAGGCACAGACAAGCTGGAGAGCCTCCTAAGAGGTTTCCATGATTCAGATGTTTTATACACTAACTCAGCATGACAGGGAAGACAGAATAGGTGCAGCGGTGGTGTTCAGGTATTGTACGAATGGCTTATAGTTAAATGATTCCAGGAGCACAGAAGTGACTTCCTAGCTCGGCAAAGGTTCTGGCCACAGTGGCATCATAATGCTAATAAATCTTTCACTCCTGGTTTGATGAAAAACAGGCTAGTTTCCACCTACCAGTACCATTTGTGAGCCAGAATGTTTCTAATTGACAATAAAATTTCCACTTCTTACAATTAAAGCAAGTGCTCTGAAGGACTCACAACTCAAAATGGTACACAGAGAAGCAAAAGAAACATCAAAATGATTTTTCTAAAAACAAAACAATTTTTCTAAAATTTTCTTGTAATTTGCAGTGGTGACACAATCTGCATAACATTAACTACCAAATTCCCTCCACCTAAAACCACTGAGTCCAGGAACTGGAATTCAGTAAGGTAATAAATCTTTTATATTAGTCAACTTGTCTTGCCATAACAAAATACCAAGAACTGGGTGGCTTAAACAATAGAAATCTATTTTCTCATAGTTATGGAACCTGGCAGTCTGAGATTGGGGTGCCAGCATAGTCAGATTCTGCTAGGGTTCTCTTCCTGGCTTGCTAATGGCTTTCCTCTCACTGGTTCTTACGTATTACAGAAAAAGATCTCTCTGTCTTTCTCTTCTTTTATGGTCATAAAACCGATTAATTAAGATTCTACCCTTAGACCTCATTTAACCTTAATTACCTTTTCAAAGCCTCATCTCTACATACAGTTTCATTAGGAATTAGATGTCAACATTCAAATTCTGAGGGCACAATTCAGTGCATGGCAACTTTTCATGAAGAAAGTTCAGGGTTCCCTTCAGGTGGTTACATTTTAAGGCATATCTCCAAGGTGCAATGATAAAAATCAAAATATATTTATCCCCAATGAGTTATTTAGCCAAGATTTTTTTAAAAACACAATCACGTGATATAGTCTATCATTTATAGCTGAAATTGTAGAATAGACTTCTCTTGCTGGCTGTGTCGCCTTGGCTAAGACCATAGCCCTCTGCATCTATTTCCTCATTACCCCAAGCTGGTTTAAATGAGAAAACACACTTTAAACCATGACAAAGCTGAGCACGGCTGTAATCCTAGCATTTGGGAGGCTGAGGCGGGAGGATCAGGGTCAGCCTGGACTACATAGTGAGTTCAAGGTCTTTCTGGACTACAAAGTGAGTTTCTGTGTCAAAAAATAAAATAGAATAAAATAAAATAAACCACATTTCAGAATTTCATTTCGGGTTGTATCAATTCAGTGTTTAGGACATGAATCTTCTGCCCCAAAGGGGTCTTCATGAAAAAAGTAATGGATGATAAAATATATATCTTTAAACTGTAGGCTCATTGTCTTTCATTTTAATCCCAGAAGAAAACTGACGGACTCTCTAAGCTCCCTCTCCTCTTAGGAGCTAGCATTCTCACTTTGGAAAAATAAATGGGAAAACAAGCACTTCTTCCTCTAGCTGAAGAAATAGCAAAGGCCAAAGAGTGACTTGAGGGACCAGAATGGACTGGCCTTGGAACTATAGAGTTCCTGAGACAATGCATTCACACTACAGCAGCCTGCATCCCTTCCAGTATATAATACACAGTCGTTCTTCTCTGAAAAGCAAACAACAAAGGAAACTTGGCTAAAATCCAATTATCTAGAGGGTGCAGCACTCCCAGGACAGCAGGAGGCAAGGGCTGGAGAGCTCATGGCAGGAAAAGCTTTGAAAATACACTCTTACATAGAATGCATGCGTCTGGCTTTAAAACATTAATTCCATTTCAGAGAGTCACTGAACAATTTCCCAAGGATTCCCAAGATCTCTTAAGTCATAAAAAGCATCCTTATTATATTAGTATGCTAAAGGGTTCCTTCGTGTACTATTCCAAGATAGAGCAGGGACAGCATGGGGGGAAAAACTGAATGATCCCAAAAACTAAACAAAGAAATACCTTTAAAGCTTATCTAGTTATACTTCAATTTGAAACCTATATTTTTCAAAGCCAGACTGGAAAAATGTTCACACAAATTCTAGAGAAGGTACTATAGAACCAGGTATTTACCAATCAAACACTTTCATTGTTCCTTTTTACAATTAAAAAGCACCTTCTAAATAAGCTATACTTATCAAATGATAAAACAACTAGAAAAAATATAAATAACCATTTATTTAATCTTGGACTCTCTGAAGCTTAAAAGTGATTAACAAGGAAAAATACTGATAGAATTGACTACATATAAATTCAAAATTTCAGTAAGTCTAAAACAATGCAAACTATAAAGAAAACAAGTTGGAAACATATTTAGCAAAGATGTAAAAAGGGATTACTGCTGTTAGCTTTTGAAGCACTCATACAGATGTAGTACAAAGGACTCAATATATATAGATTCAGACAAAACATAAAGCTACACAAAAGAAGAAAAACAGGTTACCAAACACATGTGAAAACATCCACCTTCACGACTAGTTTAACAACATGTGCAATAAAATAATGTTGGTAAGGGGAGGTCTCAATACACAGCTATTGTCTGCCTCAGGGGAAGACTTGCAGCTTTAAATATAATCAGGTTCAAGGAGCTTTTATTGGGTCACAGTCTTGCAGGGTAAATTATTATCATACCATGCATTAAATATTATCTGTGTTTAAGGTATCTGTTAATTTAATACCTGAATAAAAAAATGGTACCTCACCTGTAAAGAAGGTGATATCGAAATGGCGATTAGGCAGGTCTGTCTGTACCAGTTACGATAAGGCAAAACTGCTTTAAACTGGTCTTTTCTCATGTTTGGGAGTAGATACAGAGGAAAGGGAGCAACAGGTAACCTTACTTTTAGGTACTGGCCATGTCTAGGTTCAGCAAAGGAATTTTCATAAAAGGTCCAGCCCACATCACGAAGGCCACAGGAAGAGCCAATCTGTGCAACTCTGTTTGTCTCTGTTCTCTGTACCGACACAGTGAACTCATAGAAAAGGGGTCGAGAAAAGAATATGGATGTTCTTGGAACTCTGGGCAAGTGCCAACTTTATATCATCATTCCCTTATCAAATGCAATGTACTAGAGTATCTACAATGCAGAAGCATCTACAGTGCAGAAGTGTCTACAATGCAGAAGCATTTGAGATAACAGCTAAGACTGATCATGCTGGCAAGGATGCAGTGAGACTGGTACCCTCACACAGGGCTTGAAGTTGATGCCGTTTGAGATGTTCAGATGAAATTTTTACAGTACTACCAAGCAAGAGTCTTAAAAATGTTCCTACACTGTGACCAAGCTTGGACCTCTATGAAACTATTATAACGGTAAAGCGTTATATACAGAAATGTTCAGAGTAGCATCGTGCATTGGCTCATGGTAGGCCTAGTTCTACAGAAATGAAAGTGACACATGGACATGGTAAAAAGGCAAATAAAACAGATCAAGCTAAACTGAAACAAGTGCTACGAAGGAAATCACATGGGGTTAAGAGAACAGAACCAGTTGAGATGGGATATCCAGGATAAGCCTGTATATTTAAGCTGAGACTTGAAGAGAGAGAAAAATAAAACTAACCGTTTGAGTGCTGAGAGTGGTTGAGACAGAGGAAACAGCCAGTGCAAAGGTCCCAAGGCAAGAACACTCTTGGCTTATTCTAGGAACAGGCAGAAGGCCAGTGTGGCTGGAGTGTGACACGCAAAGCGGAAGGAGGTATGAGATGAAGGCACAGAGGGAGGCAGAGCCAGATCATATAAGGAAAATGCTTATACCATTATGGTAAGTGAAAATGAGAGAGTTGAAAATTGTGTTCACAGTATGATCTCAGCCATGAAAAAATGTGCATTAAAAAAGACTTGGAAGAAACATACTAGAATGTTAACAGTGGTTATGTGGGAGAGTACAGACTTTTGGAACTAGGAAGAAACAGAAAGTTATATCCAGGCTTCACTACCTACCACTTGCTTTCTAAACCTTACTTACAGAATCTATAAAATTAGATTTGTGTTACCTGCCTGACAACAGTGGCTGACGTAGGGTAAACGTGCCACACCTAAACAGTGTTTTATATTATTATTACCATTACTCTTTGATTAGAGGATCATGGATGATTTCTCATCTCCATTTTGTTTTCCTCATTTTTGCCAGGGATATAGATGAGTGGCACAGCGCCTGCCTGGCAAGTACTGGAGGTCGTGAGTTTGATTCCTGGTACCAAAAAAAATTTTTTTTAACCTCATTTTTGACAAGGAACATGTGCTTCTTTTTTTTTTTTTTTTGCGGCACCAGGGATTGAACTCACAACCTCGCGCCTGCCAGGGCAGGCACTTAAGGCACTGAGCCAAACTCCTGGCCCTGGTTTTTTTGAGGCAGGGTCGCACTATGTAGCTCAGGCCAGCCTTGCGCTCGCGTTGTAGCCCAAGCCGGCCTCGAACTCACAACGCTCCGCCTACCTCAGCCTCCCGAGTGCTGGGATTAAAGGCGTGCGCCACCACGCCCGGCTATGTGCTTCTTTTAAAATCAGAAAAATGCAAACTTTTTTAGTATTTAAATATTCTAATGGCTTAAAGAAAATGAACTGCACTGTGTCACTATGTCAAATCAAATGCCTTTCCACGGCAATAAATATATTTGTATTGGCATACAGAGGATGTGTTGTAGCCCTTAACAGTGAAACCAATGTAACATTTATAAGAGACCTTTGACAATAAAGATTCATTTATATAAACATGCGCAGATTCATAATTTACTTGAAATATCAAACAAGTTGTAATTGACCTTTCAGAGGTGTCAGTAATGCCACAGGTTCTCTACGAAATAAAAATGAAGATACATGATTTTCTACTTTGGTCCTAAAGCAACCTTCAGAGACTTCTCAAAAAAATCACAGTGAGCATTCTTCTTTTTACTTCAAGACAGCTGATTTTTTCAGATTTCCCAGAAACTGAGAGGGTGCTAGTAGCACTGCCCGGAAGGAATTCTTGATTTGCTAACTTACTTTGTAGACTATGGAATTTTCCCCTAAAATTTTATGTTTACAGACAACAAAACTGACCACTGGACACTGAAGAAGGCCAATGAGCCTTGGTGCCCACCTGCAGGTAGTCAGATAGAAGTTTATCCAATAAAAGCGAGCAGAGAGCTCTGGAGTGAGGCACACCTGGATTCAAGGTGGACAACTCTAAATGACTTAAGTCAGATATAAGCTCTGTAAGTCTCCAACTTTCTTACCTGTGAACTATAGTACCTTGTTAGACTAGTAACTATACCTAAGAAGCCTTGTATAGTGCTTGACACATGGTAGTTGCTCAGGAAACAGCAGTATTATTCCGCAGGAGAAGTTACTTCCTGGCTAATGTCTTTCACCTTTCCCTCTCAAAAAGGCCAAATTTCAGCTGGGCATGGTGGTACATACCTGTAATCTCAACACTTGGGAGGCTGAGGCAGGAGGATTGTTGTGAGTTCGAGGCAAGTCTGAACTACATAGTGAGACCTTGTCCCAAAACAACAACAACAACAACAACAACAACAACAACAACAACAAGACCAAATGTCCCAGGCAATCCCATCCTAAAAACTGGTTCTTACTTTGGGTAACATTGGTTCACTAAGATGGTTGATTTGTAAATATAGATGGGTAGGTACTAGGTAGATAACCAGGCAGACAGGTGGGGAGATATAAAGAAAAGGAAGAAAAGATGAAAGTAGAAAGAAAAATGTTCCGTAATTGCAATTCAAGTGCATAATTCTAACCAGCAATCCCATGTTTGAAAATGAAGACATGTCTTTCAAGGAAAAATTCAGGGCACAAGGTCTAAAAGTGTTTTCATGTGGACAATGGATTACAATATCCGAAACCATGACTTCTACAGAAAATTGCCCTCGTTGTGTAAATGTGTGTAAAAGGCTTTATAAAATCCATCCCCGCTATAAGATGCATGAGGGTCACATCCATTATTCACCTTGATATGCTTATTAAAATTCAGATTTATGGGCTCTCGGCCACAGTCACTAATCAGAATCTGAAAGAGAGGTTCAGAAACCAGCATTTTAACATAGCTCAGCAGGTGATACTTGGTTGGGCACGGAGCAAAAGCCAATGGAAGGGGAAGTTGTGGCAAATCTTTTAGAGATGAGCACTCAAACTGCAACTCAAAATCCATTTGTTTATCTAAAAGTGCCAACACTGCAATTAAACCTGAACATTGAGGTTTTAATTTAGAAAAACTAACTCATACATTAACATCTTTTGTCTCCAAACCCCCCCCCCCAAAAAAAAACCACAAAAAATCAAAAAACAAAGCCAGGCATGGTGGTGCACGCCTGTAATCCCAGCACTCAGGAGGATGAGGCAGGAGGATTGCTGAAAGTTCAAGACCAGCCTGGGCTACAAAGTGAGCTCAAGGCCAGCCTGAACTGTATAGCGAGATCCTGTCTGAAAAAGACAAAAATAAATAAATAAAAAATTAAGAGAGAGACAGACAGAGAGAGAGAGAGAGAGAGAGAGAGAGAGAGAGAGAGAGAGAGAAACATGTGTGCCATAGGTTTACCACCACTGGTGCAGGGTAAACAGAATAGTACTCTTTCTTGGTAGTATACTCATCAGATTGTGAAAACATGCTAGTGAAAGCTGGTGCACATGTCACACTTGATCAACACGACCTTAATCACACATAACCTTTCTTCATATGCTATTCAAACTCCCTCTGAGTATTCTGGATTTACCACAGACAAAATGAATTTAGCTTTGAGTGTGTCTTGCTATATTCAAATTCTTTAAAAATCTGCAGTTTTTTTTTTTTTTTTAACATGGCAATTTGGCAAGGTAGGACACTGGACAATCAAGAACGCTGCTCTTTGAACCTGGAGAACACATTAATGGTGTTTTGTCTTCTTTGGGTTCTTTTAGCACTTCCACAAGAGGGCAGTCAGGGGAAAGCTTTACTTCTGTTAGAAAGCCTACCATTAGAAGCTCTTCTTATCCTTGTTCTAATACTTGGATCAAATGATGGTTATTGGTTCTTTTTAAGCCAAAGAACAAAATCAAGTATCGGATAAATTAAGTCACACTGTTAGTAAGGGACTCACACCCATAACTGACTGCTGACTCTTCAAAATACAAGTACAAAGCTTTCGCATACAGCTTTTCCCTTCTTTGTGTCCTGACACTCACCTCTCCAACAGATCTGCAGATTCATTTCCCTCCATCCTGTGGTTGGCTGTCAGCTAGGAAAGCCAGTACAGAGCAGCAAGTGCCAGGTGGTAGTGACACTGAACTGAGAGCTGAAGGATGCATCAGCAATCAGAAAGTTTTCTGGAGAAAGGAAATGGCATGCACAAAGACAGCAGCATAAAAATCCTGGCATATTTAGGGAACTGTAAGAACTTTTAGTTCTATGATGGAGATGTTAGGGAACTATAGAAGATAACTCTGCAGAGAAATGACACAGTGAGATCTGTTGATACATGTACATGAGAGAAATCATAGGATGACTGAATTCACAGAAAAACAGCCTCTGTGTGTGTGTGTGTGTGTGTGTGTGTGTGAGTGTGTGTCTGAAACCAATAACATATTATATCTTTGAACACTGAAACACAGTTCTTTGTATAAGCAGCTGATCCCTAGGATTGAATCTGAATTGCTCAATATTCTCTAGAACATTCCTCTTTCCCATAGACGTTTTTGCCAAGGGATTCTTACGTCCGCACCCTACAAGTCTATGGAAATGACTCGAGGGTCAGTACCAAGTTGGGAATGCTAAGGCCAGCACTTATTTACATTTAATTAACTCCACTAATGGGAATTGTTAATGTTAGCAATGTTTAAAGACTGCACTTAAAATTTCTCTGAGCTTTTATGGAATATAAAGTGCGAAGATAGATAGATAGTCAAGAAAGTGCTTCCAGCTGTTCTAACCATCCGGATTAAGGTCAGAGTTCAGAACAGTCATTTCAGTGGAAAGGAAATCAAATCAAACCAACCCTAGAGGTTTTAAAATAGGATGGCATAAGCACTTTTAAGACCAGATTAATAACAAAAGAGAGAGAGGAAAGTGTGTCTTTGGGGAAGTGAGAGGAATGAAAACAAGAGTATATAATGACTTCATGATTCTTACAAAGAAGCTGCTCTAAGAAAATATATTCAGCTCGGTTGAAGAATATTTACTGAGCCTCAGTAATGTTACCATTAACCCTAATAACAACTAAATCCTTATACTTGTTTAGTACTTTATAGTGTGCGGTCGCATGTGTCAGCTTCCCAATAACCCTGTAAGTTGTCTCTTTAATGAAGGCTATGATGTGGCCCCCACATCCTCCTTCAGAATGGAAGCCCTCAATCCTCCAGACAGCCCTCGATTGTCAGCCCTCTGCAGAGCTGCCTGAGCAATGTCCCTCCCAAGGTCATGCTCCCTCTTGAGGTACTCACATCCTTGCACCCAAGGTATAAAGTGCTGGCACCCCACCCAACTCAGGAAGGTTATGCTTGTGGTCTGTGCTGAGGCTTTCACAGAGACTGTTCTGAAGCCCCACTTCTTCCTTCCCTTCCATTTTTTATCTTTAGTGATGCTATGAAGAGCACTCACCAGTTCATATCCCAGGATCTGCTTTCAGTGGAATCCAAACTGTGAAAGTTATTTTCCTAATTTTAAAGATGGAGAAACCAAACAATTTAGATGGTCACTTAATTAATTACTCAGCACTCAGCACTTGATGAGAGATGGAAAATGAGTAGTTCTCAGTCCTGGCAGATGTCACTCCATAGATGCTAGTGTGCTGGGGCAGCAGGAAATGTAAAAATGAAGAAGACACCAACCCATCTGAGCTCAAATGAATGAGCAACACAAACACAAACGCTGCCATAACCTGCAGAGCCACCCAGAGAGGCATGGGTGATAGGCACGAGGACTGAGAAGAGAAAGGGATGTCACCAGGGTGTGGGATTTGGTTGGGGGAGGATCCTGAAGACAGTTACGGGAGACAGCAAGGAACACTTGCACCTTTCTCTGTTTGTTCCCTTGCCCTCCCTGCAGACCTGTGAGCAATCATATCCATAATGGTTCAGTGCTGATGGCCTGCAGGATGGATTGGCTCTTCTGCTCACAGAAGAATCTTGAGACCCTCAGGTAAGGTTAAGGTCAAAAGAGCATGACAGGCTTTGGGATCAGGCCTTCGCTCCCTTTGTTCGGTTCCGGCTTCCCTTCTTGCCTTCATTTTGACAACTGTAAAATGGACCACCTGGCTAGCACAATTTTTAAGAGAGCTACCTGTAAAATACTCATTATACCTCGTGCACATGGCAGACTCAGGGTTAAAAAAATTATAGGGTGTTATGTGACCCAAGCAATATTTATAAATTCTGGGTTTTGATGCCTTTAATAGGACATTCCTTACTTCTTCACCCACCCTACTAGTCTTTATTGACTATTCTTGACTGTTCCAACAATGACGATATATAATTGGTACCTGAAGGCATGTGTGTTTGATCTCTGTGTAATCACCATTGCTAACACCGCCACTGCAACAGGTATACACACATACACACACACACGATATACATCTATATACCAAATGCCAGATTGTGTCCTACGCACTTTGCAATTATTACCCCCTATCACAGGAGAGGAAACTGAGGGACAGAAAAGTCAATAATGTGCCCCAATGTCAACAGCCAGTAACAGAGTTGAGATTCAAGCCATGGCAGACTGGAAGGAGGGATAAATTTACTATGAATTAAATGAGATACAGCAAGTAAAACAGAATGGTAACTGGCACATGGGAAGCACTGGATAAAAGTGAGCTACTATCATTAAAATAATCAACTTTCCCTTGCATCAGTGGTGATAATCCCTTTCATTTGTACAGTACTTTGTAACTCATTCGGAATTTCTACAGCAAGCACGGAAGTGTAATAGTTACCTTATGTGTCAATTCGATTAGGACACTGAGTGCCCAAATATTTGGTCAAAGATTATTCTGAGTGTGTCTGGGAGGGTGGGAAGGTGTTTTGGATAAGAATAACATCTGAATCAAAAGATGGGATAAAGCAGATTGCCCTCTCCAATTTGTGTGAGCTTTAGTCAATCAGTTCAAGACTAAATGGAATAAAAAGACCAACTCTTCTGTGACTAAGAGGGACTTTCTCCTGCCTAGATGCTTCAACCTGGCATGCCGGTTTTCTCCTGCCTTTGTGCTCAAACTAAAACACTGGCTCCTTCTGGATCTCAAACTTACTAGCATGTGAACTGAAATGACACCCTCAGCTCTCCTGAGTCTCTATCTTATTATTGACTACAGATTCTGGGATTTGTCAGTCTCCATAATCCTTTAATTCAAGTATTTGTAATAAATCTCAGTATCTCTGTTTTTATCTACACACACACACACACACACACCCCTATTGATTCTTTTTCTCTGGAGAACTCTGACTAGTACACGATGTATTCTCATCTTTCCCTCTCACAGACAGAGACCTGAGAAGTTGAATGACTCGAACAGGTTACAACTCATCTCTTCATCTTTCATCTCCAGGACTATTCTGAGACCTGCTAATTGAACTTCTATTAGTAGTTAATATGGGTCAGACCCATAAATGATTTTCAAATCCACCCTTCCTCTCTCTAGTCTCACTTTTCTGGTCATATATTGCACAGCTTATCTATCATCTCTTACAGAGGATTAAAGATTCCAGACTCGCTTCCCAGTCCCAGTTATATCCCCTGTGTTATGGATTAAAAACTGGTGGTCAACTTAACACCAGCTGAATTACATCAGCATAGTGTTGAGTACAGATGCTCCACCTGAGGAAAGTTGCCAGTGTAAATAGAGACATGGAGAAGAAGGGTGTAGGCATTGTGGGTTCTTTCAAGAGTTGCTGTTTCGAGTCAATTATTCTTCCGGAGGCGCGTGTCATGCTGGCTTCCCCAATATGGATTCGGCCATTATCATCGGAGGAGCTCAGGACCTCATCAATGAGAGTGGCTGTGGTTCACCTTGGGGGAGCTCTGCTCCTCACATTGTGCATCGCTTCCTGGCTCCGGAGGGGAAGATGTGTGCTGGAGAAGCTTGTCACGCTGGGCTTCCTGACCTGTACTCGACTGTTCTCATCGTTGGAGGAGCGCGGGACCTTGTTGCCACTGAGGATGGCTGGGTACTCTTCAGGGCAGCCCCACTCCATATTTTGAGCATGACTTCTCGGCTCCCATGTAGAACCCTCAACCCACTGCACAACTCCTTCACCCTGCTGGCATAGACTTTATAGTTTCCACCGCTGACCTTTGGCCTTCTCGGCACAGAACCGTGAAATAGATTGGTGTGAGTCCTTATTGTGAGCTCTTAGACTTCCAGTTGGATTTGTGGGAGGCATTGTCATGCGTTTTGGGTCTCTAGCTGGACTCATGCAGGACACTGGTGTGGGATCCAGGCCCTTGTTTGAATATCCTGGGTCTTTAGTGTTGTGGACAGATTTTCCTGCACTTGCTTGTGTTTAACTCTGGGTGACCATCATAAAACAGCATTGTAAACTCTGTGTCCTGTATGCAGTTGTTCTCCCTGTAACCCCTGACTGCAACAGCCAGCTAGATCTTACCCACCCACTATGGCCTCCAGGACCTCCAAGGGTCCCAGATATTCAAATCTGATCACACTACTCTTCAATAAAATCCTTTACTTTCTCCCCATTACCAACATATACTCTGGGCATGAGACCGAACATCTGCAGTCTGGTTCCTTCCACACCCATGGAGCCTCTCAGGCCTCCATAGCCAAGTTGTCGTTTACCCACAAATGCATGCAACGATGGAAGTATGGCTCACACTCCCACTTCATCCTTTCCAAGATTCTTCTAAAAAGAGGTCAGAGAATTTTAAAACAAAGTAAGTGTTTGAACTCAGTAAAGTGAAAGTGATTTTATATGGTGGGTATATAGGAACTTGCTTTATTTTGCGATGAGAGGATCTTGCTGTGTCGCCCTGGCTGGCCTCAGACTTATGATCCTCCTACCTAGGCCTTCTGAATAGCGGGGATTACAGGCATGTACCACTGGCCCTGCCGGGAACAAACTTTAAAATTCCTCTAATTATTTTGGGTTTCAAATTTTTCAATGTAAAATGACAGTGGGCAAATCAGGCCTCTCCTCTGCTTAATACCTTTCCATAGCTTTTCCTTGAACCTAGAATAGAATCTAAATGCCCTAAAATGTCACTTACACAGATTTATATGATTTGTTACCACCTGTTTCTATGGTGACCTTCCAGTTCCTTAAATATGCAAATTATGCCCTGCCCCATGGCCTTTACACACGTGGCATTCCCCATCTGGTACATACTTCATGCTACTCTTCCTAGCTACTCCATTAGGCCTCTGCTTAAACATTCCTTTCTCATGAGGGCCAAACTCAAATTGTGTTCTGTTTTCTTACCATCATAATAACTTCCTTCACAACAATATAATTTGTAGATAAATAGCTCTGTTTTTACTATCATTTATTCTCTTCCTTGTACTACATTATAAGTTCCATGAGCTTTTCCTCATAATTGTAATGTCAGTGCCTAGCACACAGCAGGTGCTCAATATATTTGCTTAATTAATTTTCTATAAAACCATCACATACTCACACATCTCCCCACCTCTGCTCCCCTTACACTGACCAGTTCCACCTTGCCTTTAATGTCTTGATATGGCAAATTCCTATTTCATGTTTAAGACTTTTAACTCCACTATGCCTCTCTCTCCCTAAGCTTATTAGGTCACTCTGCATGAACTCCCACAGCTACTGCAGCACTGAGCTCACCATACAGTAACAGCCCTTTATCTTTTATGGGAGCTCTTCAAGGTAAAAGACTAAATCCCTTTCATCCCTGCAAACTCCTCAGCCAGCACAATACCTGCCAAATAACCAAGCCAGTGAACATTTGCCAAAAGGCCACTGACCTAAAAGAACATAATCAGAAAAGTGGACAGTATGACTGGCATCTACAAGGTGCTTGCTAAATGGCAGCAATTACTGTCAGTACTTTTTGTACTACTATCTTTAAATCTGATCTTTCTGTGAATGTTCTTTGAACCATCCTCAATATACTCAGAAAATATTTCTATTATACCTACTTCACAGTGTATACAACAAGGAAAGATGAAATAATGAACTTCTCAGAGAATCAGTGGCTCAAAGAAACTCACAAGTAAGAAAGGACAAAATACAAATAATTACAAAAACAAATTCTAAATGCTACAAGAGTTTCACTAGGCTTCACCTACAGGTTAGAGAATTATAGTCTAACCATCCCGGCCATGCCACAAGCACAGCCATGGATCCAGAGCCCTTGATCTTGAACCTAACTATTAAAATCTCTCATGGTATGGTATCTGGACTGCTACCAACCTAATTCACCTCTCTCTACCTACCATACTGTGACCCAGTATTTCTTGCAGTCTTGCCTAGTCAAAAATCAGCTTCATATGATGCCCTGTATATATCTCCATGGCTTTTGGAGGTATAGGAGTCTTACCTGGAAGACCAGAGTTTCCAAGATTTCCAGAGTCCCATGTTAGATTTCTAGTTTTATGAGCATTTAGGGGTTTCAATATCCTTGCCTATCTAATTTGCTATCTCCATCTTTATATTCAGATAAGATGCATGGTATTTTTCTCAACTATAAAGCCACCACATCTCAAATTCCAGTGGATGACCAAAAGTTAATAGTTCATGTTAATGTTTCATGTGCATATGTGTATTCACTAAAAGGTAAGTAGTTGTTTTGTCCTTAATTCATTTTCCACAAATTTTTATGTATATTATTGATTTTGCATTGAAATGGTTTTGTAAAGCATTTTAGCTAGAATCCTTATTTAGCATCTTGCAGACCACAACATCCAATAATAATGATTTTTAGCAAAAAGAAGGACAAAGGGTTTTGTTATATTGCTTTAAAAAATCAATAGGACATTTGTGCTTGTATTAGATTTAAATATTTCTTGCCTCACAATTAAAGTGAGCTTTCATTTAATACAGGAGAATTGGTCAAATATGCTTGCCTTTATCCACAAAGTTTCCAAGTTTCTTAAAAACTTAAAGATATTGAGGAAGATAAGTGGCCAAACACAAAGTTAAGGACCTTGACTGAGTTTAATAGGTTTTTTTTTTTTTTTTTTTTTTTTTTTTTTTTTTTTTTTAAAGGAATCAAACTCTGGACCTTGCACTTGCTGGGCAGGCACTTGTATTGCTGAGCTAGATCCCCAACCCTGAGTTTATATCCTGATTCCACTACCTATAATAAGGGACTGGCAAAAAGTTCCTTCCTTGATAGAGGTGTGGCAATACCTTGGACCCTCCATGCTGTGAGGTTTGAGGGACACAGTGGGCAAAGGCTGGTGAAGGCACCTTCTACTCACAACTCAAGGGTATCGTCCACAGAGAAGATTTCACAAATTCATCTGAATAGTTACTGAGCTGTCACTGGGGATGGGTAGGGACGAAAGATGAATAAGAGCTCTCTCTGTTCCTCAGAGTTAACAATCTGGCACAGACAATGGACAGCCTAGAGAGTGACAATCCAGAATAGCCTCTCCAGTTGGATGACTTCCCCTGACATCTCTACTCCTCAACTTTCTAAGTGGAGTACATTGCAAAAGTTATTTCACCTCTCAAGATGCCAGTTTCCTCATGTGAGGGATAATATTAATACATATACCTTCTACGATTGTAGGATTTGAACAAAAGATTAGCATGTCTGTTGTTTAGCAAGCAATCCAACTGTGTATTAAGGTTATTACTTATGTTACTGCCAGCAGTTGAAAACAACCACGATGTAAGAGACCTCCGAAGTACACTAGGGTTCAACTACTGAAACAACAAAAATTTGTGTCCTTTCTAGATGAGCTAGCTAGAGGGTGAGAGTGGGCTGATCAAAGCTTGCTGTTTTCCTGGCTTCCTGTCATTCATTAGTGATGATGATGGTGAGAGGACTCCCCATGATGCCAGTAGGATGAATCTTTTTTTTTTTTTTCCGGCACTGGGGATTGAACTCACAACCTCGTGCCAGTAGGATGAATCTTGATATCTGTCTCATGAAACAGTGGGAAAGCCCAGTGGGAAAGCCCAGTGGGACTGGGTGGACCAGGCATGCCCATGACTATGCTGGGAAGAAGGAAGGGGGTGACTCATTCATACAGAGGTACAAAAGCATCTATGCATTATTCAGGCCAGAGTTTATTTCTCCTACTCTTGGAATTTTTTTCCACAGTGCTTGTTTTAGAGTGTAGACAGAGATTTGATAAAGAAAACTGAAACTCGCATGGACTAAGATTAGATTTGGGCCTCAGGCCATTTGTTGATTCGTTTATTCATTCACTTCAGAGCTTCAACTCGTATCTGTCTGATTTGAGTTTAGATTCATAATCAGTACTATACTCAGAGGCCCTGCCATGACTATAAGTGCAGAAAGGGAGCAGAAGACAATCCAAAAACTGTGTTTAAATTTAAGGAAAACTAATCATTAACACTAGTAAGACATCCAAATCTTTACAAGTGTTTCAAATCATTTCCAAGAGATTTAATAATGTTAATATAAATAGTAATAGGTACCATTTGTTGACTACTTACTGGGTGCCAAACACTTTATATGCATTTATGTCAATGTATGTGAATGCCATTCTACACAAACTGTTATCACATACATTCTCCAACAGTTTTACAACAACTCTTATGTGGGAAGCAACCCCTCCTCTGTCTTCCTACTCTTTATAGGCTTCATTTGTAGACAAGATAATTGAAGTGCAGAGGAGGTAAAAGCACTTGATCAAGGTCAGCACCAATAGTAAATAAATACAAGGCTGTAAGTGTCCCTTGTTTGTTCAGTTTGGTTACAGTCTCCAACATGTTCAAAGCTCCTGGCATTCTCTCGATCTACACAAATTCAGTTCTTATTCTATCTTAGCTGATTCATTCAAAATCCCTTATCGGCAAGAATCCGACACCTGGCAATTCCTACACATAGTCCAATAGGAAGCTATTCATAGTGAACCTCAGCATGACTATCTGTACTGAAATTGCCAAGTAAACTTTTATTAACTAAATTAGTAAAAATAGAAGATGTAGAACACAGTAAAAAGGTTGTTTTAAAGCTGATACTAAGGAGTCTATCCATTCTTTATGGAAAGCATAGTTCTGGGCACAATTATATCCATGAAAAGAAATACTTTTTGTGTATTTACTGTGCACCACACAGTACTGCAGGGGCTGAGGAGACAAAGAAAGTAGATAGGCAAAGCCCCTGCCCTCACAGAGTGTATTTTCAAGTAAGAGGAAAACAAACTAGTAATAAAAATTAAAGAATTTTAGATAGTAATTACTATAAGGTAAATATAACAGGGAAAGGAAAACAGGACAACGAAGGGAGAGCTGTATCACAGAAGGCTGTCTGAAGAGGGGGTCCTTTAGGTAAAGGACTGGGTCAAGTGATAAAGGAAGACCATGAGTACCTGAAGGTGCAGGTAGAACAGGATGGTGCCAAGGGCCAGATGGGCATCCCAGAACCAAAGCAAGAAACTCAGTGAGGCCGAGGGGAGTGACCAAGGGCTCATAGTGATCCCAGATTAGGTCTGAAAGGCAGGGTGAAATCAGATAATGCTGGATGTTAAAAGGCACATTTAGGAACTTGGCTCTCCTTTATTCTACCAACAATCCTATGGAATATGTGGCATTTATGGAGGAAAAAAATTGAGACCTAAAAAGGCTATGTAACTTTCTCTACCCTTCTGAGACCCCACCATTTAGTGGTGAAGTTCTCACACTTGCCAGTCTTGCCACCAAATGAAGGGAGAGGCTGATTAAGAGGAAAGTGAATGTGATGGCAAAGGGAGTTTCAGAGAGAAGCCCCAACCCACATGCCCCACAGACCATTCTCCAATAATATGAAATGAGTAGATTCCAAAAAGAGATTTAGGAAGATAAATACAGTCTTCTTTCCCCTTTGGCCACTCCAGTTTTATTGTATCCACTGAAAACTAGAAACACTGCCCAAGAACTGATATCCCTCCACTGCAGTAACCCCTACTTACATCCCACATAGCCTTCTATGTCCAACTTCATTAACAGTGTCAAGAGAGTTCAGAAAAATAAGGAATTCTGTTGCCTAGAAAATCCAGGGATACAAAATACATTAATTTTGGCCATGTCTAGCTATTCCCTGTAATAATTCTGTCCTGAGCAAATCTATCTAAAAAGAAACCAGGGAGCTTCATAGATGTTATGAATAACAGCTGACATTAAAACAGAAAGGACTTAGGAAAGTTTAAAATATTTCAGTAACACCCTCAACCCACTTTCACCATAAATTCCCAAAGGCTAACCCCTATAAATTACTGAGCACTAGAAGGTACTACAAAGGCAATCTACTACCAAGGTGAGACGTGTGGTCTCTAGAGTCAGATTGCCTGCATTCAAAGGGTATTTATAAGGGGTTGATGATAGAATTCATGTAAAGTACTTAGTACAGTACCCCCATTCTAAAAAATAAGCTGCTGTCATTCTTACCACTACTGCAGAGATAAGCCCCAGACCCAGCATATCAATGGTGAGGTAAATAACATCACTAACTAAGAGAGATACATTTAAGGATGTAGGTGAATCAAGCATACACATGAAAAAAAAAAACTGAGCAACTACTCTGGGCCAGACACTGGTAGCTTGGAATAAAGGTTAATGACATGATGAATTTACTGTAACTTTTACCATGAGTGGTTCTGAATCAGCAAGTAGCTCACAAGTATCCATGCCTAGCATTGGACAAAACGGAGCTCCTTGTTTAAAACATAGCCTCTGGATCAGAAGAATACATAAACCATTTAGGAAGACACAATTCAAACAGAAGCAACAAGAAAAACTAAGTATGAGGAGGTGTGGGTAGTGTACAAATGATACTGGTAATTAGAAGAAAACAATGGAGGAGGTGGTCCAGAAGGGCTTCATTAACCAGCGGACAGAGAACCAGGTGTCCTATCATCACAGTGGCCAGATCTCTATCCACCCAGTGCAGACAATTCTTTTAGCTGGTAAAATGATGTTATTGCTAGAGAATGTGAACTATGACTAAGATACATAAACAGAGCTTGTCTGAAATGAAATCAGGAAGATGGAGTAGAAAGAGCATAGAGTTAGAGGCACAAGCCTCAATGGTTACTGTCCGTGAAACTCTGGGAAAATTACTGACTGACTGACTAAATAAATAAATAAATAAATGTTCATGGGTATGTGTAATAAATAGAAATTAAATTGCCATGCCCTGTTTAAATCAGGTATACTTCCATGATCAACAAAATTATTCTCTGATCCTATGCCAATGAGATGAAAGAAGAGTTATTAATAATCTGTTTCATCCGGGGATGGCAAGAGAGATTAAATCATCCTTTTTGGGAAAACCTATTTGTAGACCTCCATTTAAATTCAATTCAAGTGCATATTTGCAGGAAAACCTATTGATTTCACATAACCAAGACATGTGATGTTCAGAAACACAATTTAAAAATCAACTACATACTGCTAAGTGTGGTGGCACTTACCTGTAATTCCAGCACTTGGGAGGCTGAGGCAGGAGGATGGCTGCTAGTTCAAGACCAGCCAACACTACATAGTGAGTTCAAGGCCAGCCTGAATTACATAGCAAGAGTCTTGTCTCAAACAAAACAGAACAAAACAAAAACACTGAAAATGAAAATGAAAAGTCAACTGTTAGTCACCTACTATGTGCAAGACCCTGATAGGCAACAGGAATGACAAAGACATCCATCATTCCTGTGTCCCTATGGAATTCACAGGCCACAGTGCCAGAAACCCTTCTACCCTCTGTTACTAGACAGCATAAACTGTCACCTCTGAAACTCCCAGTCGTTGGTCTCAGGTTAGTCCTGCTTTCTCTATCTTAAGACCATTAGTATTAGAAGATGAAGGTGTATCAACTCCTCTGGCTGTGTTATTTCTCCCACCACCCATTTCTAAATCATCAAAGTGGACTGTTCTTCTCCAAATCCCCTTACTTATTCTCCCGTGTCTAGTTATGTTTAGTCTTTACTTTCAGGACAGCCTTCTTTCTCACCTCTATTCCAACAGATCCCTGACTTCCTACTTAAAACAATCTCTCGCAGTCTACTCCCTTTAACCTACCTTCCTTTCTTCACAGCCTTGATGTGTGTCAAAATTGATTAGTTTGTTATTTATGTGCCCTACTGGAGTGAAAGCTGAGTCAGCAGCATCACCCACAGTGCCAGCATGCGGGAGGTACTCGATTTTTGTCAGAATAATGACAGAACATGCAAACTCTGTATCATTTTATAACCTTCTGACTCTATGTGTGCCTTTAACATGGTAATATTTACATGTATATTGATACACATAAGTACGTCTTCTCTACATTGTTGGAAACTTCTTGTAGATCTATGTATATTTCATCTTTATCCTGTGGACACCCAGGTTAGAGAGTTTCCTGCTTAATGTCTGTTGACTAAATGATGGCTTGGTTCCCTGGTTAAGGCCTACTGAACAGAGAAGTGATATGGTTTCTTCCTTCCTTATTCCTCTTCAGACTTCTTAATCTCGACTTTGTCTCAAAGATCTCAGCCAGGTGTGGCAACACGTGTCTGTAATGTGAGCACTCTGGGAGGCTGAGGCAGGAGGATCACAAGTTTGAGAACAGCTTGGGCATTTTAATGACTTAGTGACAGCCTGTCTCAAAATCTAATAAAGAACGAAAGAAAAGAAAGGAAGGAAATATGCTAGGAGGGAGGGAGGAAGGAACAAGAGAAGAAGGAAAGGAGACAGGGAAGGAGAGAAGAGAGCTGGGGATGTAGCCCAGTGCAAAGGCGGCGGATTCAATCCCTAGTAGCACCAAATACACACACACACACACACACCTCCACTTCAGGAATATGAACGTATTTGACTGGTAGCATGGAAAGGTAAAGGATCATTTTAATCACATTTCTGTGGATTTTTTTTCTTAAACTAATTGCTTGATCACCAAGCTTAAAGGTTCTTTTTTCCCATCCATCATTGCTTTACTTGGTAGGGCTTTTTCAAACATCTATCAGTTTCTTAGGAGGTGGGGTTAGTAAAGGCTACCTTTAAAAAACATGCAGCCTTCCAGAAAACACCAATCTCTGCTTACTGTGGGTGTGAGCTATTTTTATCAGGTGATACTGTGATATTCCTTTTCAACACATGATATTCACTCTTTCAAGCTGTTTGGCACTGTTCTGTTTGGTTTCATGTTACATCAATGAGACAGTTTGAGGGAAAAGGGAAAATGGGACACGCTAAATTTAGTAGCATCACTAAAATCCTAAATAAAAACTCTGAAATCTCTTATGTTCTTTGGCTACCTAATTTACATTCAGGACCCTACCTACCAATCCAAGATTAAGGCAAATAAGTAACATCTTTGTCCAGAGAGTACTTTCCTAAAAATTTTAATTACATAAAGCCATTTCCAATTTCTCCAAAACTTCAAAGGGTGAAAGAACATACAAAAAGGTCACAGAAGAGTCAAACAATTACTCCAGGTATTTTGTAATGTTATAGCATCTTTAATTTTCAAAGTACCAGCTTAATTATATTTCTAAACAATAACATATCTGGTCACACATCTGGACATGCTGAGTTTGAAGTAGCCCTACGACAACTATGTGAAGCTGGCCAAGAAGCAGTTAGATATAGAACAAAGCTCTTGAAGGTTTAGGCTGGGTGTCAGTGTTCCCGCATATAGCTAGAACACGAAACCATGAAATTAAATAACTGCCCTTTGAAAAGTCAGGAGAGCAGCAGGCTTATAAGGAAATCTTACTACTCAAATGTCAGCAATCGATGTGTGCTGGAAAATGTGCCTACAATATCATCCAGCATATTGTAAAGGCCCTCCAAATACTTACCTCATACTCTCACTGTAAGACTTGATGGCTTAAAAAGATCTTTTGTAACTGGTAAATCATGAAACAAATATTTGTTTCTGTCATTTCTAGAAGCCTACCAAGGAAAAGTAGTGTAGTCAATCAATGGAAAACTTGTGATGATCTGTACACTTGCTTATATCCGTATCCTCTACAATGTGACTTTGCACATCTTCCTAACAAGAGATACAGATACAATCTATTTTCCTATCCCTATACATAGGCTTTAGCCAACAGGGTGAGGCAGAAATTGCTCTGTGTCAGTTCTTCCTCCCTCCCACCATCCTTCCCTTGGAAACCTGCCCAGCTATCCTGTGAACAAATTTTGGTTGCTCTTCAGGAGAGAAAGGGGAAGAGGGAGGGGAAGATGATGGGTGGCAAAGGCAGGAAAGAAGTGCTCAGTGAGCTCAACCAAGGATATCCAAAAACAGCCTATCGCTCCGAACTCTGCACATGTGGGAGGGCTCGGCCAAGATCAGCAACACTACCTATCAGCCCCAGAGCTGACTGAAAATGCAGGAACAAGCCTGACTGAGATCAAAAGGTCCACCCAGCTGACTTAAGAGACTCATGAGCAATAACTAACGCTCCCTGTTTAAACCATTGCATTTTAAGGTGGTTAGTTCTATAGCATCCAGCCTAACTTGAGCCTTACCATGTGTCTGGCACTTTGCTAATAATCACTTTACAGGAGTTATTTCATTTACTTCTCACAATAACTTCATGTGGTAGACATTATTGCTGTCATTTAATGAATTAAAAAATTGAGATGCACAGAGGTACGCAGTTAGCAAACAATGGGGCCAAAATTGAAATCAGGCGATTCAACTTCAGAGCAGCACTTAGTCAAAGAAAGAGGGTATTTCACGTAATCCAACAAATAAAGAACTTTTCTCAGTATTCTCTAGGACAAATAATCTGTCTTAATATTTCCTTATATTTCTGATTGTTCCAATTCAAAAAGTTACTTCTACAAACAATAAAAATCAAGATTTCATTTGTTGGTAGGTTATCACATTCAATCCTTACAATAACTTTAGAGATTTCCACCATCACTTAAGTCTTACAGAAGAAAGAGGAAAAGCTAGAGTGGGGCCCAGCAAGACTAAGCCACTTCCCCAAACTGACCACTCTATGCACAGCCAACTTGTACTTTCCTTCAGGTCTGATAATGTCAGAACCTATGCCTATGCTGCCTGGCTGCTCTACTGAACCACCTCCAAGTTTTCCATGCATTCTTCTAAATTAATTGTCAACCAACTGTTTCACTTAGCAAACATATAATAAACATCCCCTTGGTTTCCAGGCTCCAACTGGCCCTTGAGGAAGCTTCAAGTCAATTAAATCCGTGGTCCCTGCCCTCAGGGAGCACCCAGAAGTTGGGAATGGAAGAGTGAAATATACAAAAAGCTAAAAGATGTACAATCACACACCATAAGATGATGTTTTAGTCAATTACAGACTGAATATATGATGATGCTCCCATAAGATTATTAGGGACTCTAAAAATCTCTGTTGCCTAGTGACATTGAACTGATAGTGCAATGCACTACCCATGTGTGTGCTGTGATATAGGTTTAAGGCCAGTGATATAAAAGAGTAACATGTATCATTATGTACACTACATAATACTTGATAATAACTGTTTCACTGGTTTATATGTTTACCATACTGCTTTATCATTAATTTAGAATATACTCCTGCTTATAAAAGTTTATTGTAAAACACTATGCCATGTCACACTCGTGGCAGCCTAATACATATGCTGCATCTCTTGATTGGGCCTAGAGGCCACACCAAGTGATTGGCATACACCATTTAGCTTTGCTAAGGTTTGATGGTGTTCATACAATGATGAAGCCACTTAAAAATGCATTCCTCAAAACACAGCTTGTCATTAAATAATGCATGACTGAAATAAGAAATGAAATGTAAGAGGGTATTACTAATTGTCAAATGAATGGAATAAACAGTCACATTCCAGAATTCAAAGAAGGGTGAGAAACATGGGCTTAGTTATGTCTGGCAAAGCTTCACAGGGAAGAAAATATGAAGCATGTTCAGGATGGGGATTCCCTGTGGGAACACAGTCTTCTTCTACCATAAATGTATGATTTTTCCTGTAAGGTTGTCATGGTGATTGTATCTTCAAGATATCCAGGGGTGACTCTTCTCAGTCTGGTGAGTTGAGACATGCCAATTCCTTGAATTTAGGCAAAAAAGATTCATCTGGGAGTCCCAACATATCTGAAAGTCAACAGAGCTGATAACCAGATCCTGAAAACTTGGTCATGCCAGTCATCAGATTCAGAAAAAGGATAATAAATCTAGATCAGCTTCATGGATTAGGAAACAGAATGGAGAAAAAGACCAAAAGGAAATCCAAGCCGGATTGTCAGCTACTGGTTTCCAGTCCTTTCTAACCACTGGGACAAAATACCTGACACCTACAAATTAACGAAGTTTATTTTGGCTCATGATTTGCTCCACAGTTGTCTGATTTCAAGGCAGAAACAGCATGGTGGAAGGGCACAGGGGGCAGAAGCTGCTCAATCTATGACAGCCAGGAAGCAGAGAAAGGAAAAGCTGGGAACAACACACCCTTCCAGTGACCTGCCCTCCAGACCAGGCCCAACCTCTGAGCGCCAGATTTTTGGGTGACATTTTAGATCTAAACTATAACAGATGCCAGAGAAAAATTAGCACAATTACACTTGGGGAAATTCAACACTTTCCTTCCAGACTATTTTCTTTCTGCTCTCAGTATCTAAGAAAAACCCGTCCTTGATCTGACACAACCTAAGTTTCCAGAGGCATCTCTTGCCACCTAAGTTTGCATCCTACCATGCATCAACCATATTACAATGCTTCCTCAGCACACGTTCCTTTTCACACATCCATGATGCTGCTGGCCTCTGGGGCTTTGCACAGGCTATTCCTCCAACTGGATCACTCATCTTTTCTATGTATCCTATCCAATCCTGCCTTTCCTGTTCTAGCAGCTCATTCTTCCTTTTCCTTTATCCTTTAATTTAAATGTCATGTCCAGTTGAAAAGAAGAAAAACAGAAAGAACGAAAGGAAAAAGCAAACACTTAAAGTGACCTGACCTAGAATACTTACATAGTGTGGTCTAGGGTCCACATACTGTAGGTGGGAGAATACAGATCCCTAGACTAAATGACTCATTTAAACTCACCTAGGCTCCAGGAACTGAAGGAATCTCCAAGACATTCAGGTTGCATTTGTTTAGAAGCCAATTATATTTCCAGAGTGCATACTCTTTTTGCATACTGCTTTTTGTTTGTCACTGTGAACACCACTGACCACATTGCCTGATACATGGCAAGTACTCCATAAATATGTTAGACTTAATAAACACATGTATGGATGGGCTAATGGATTAAAAACCAGTTTAACATACCTTCATCATTGAGAAACAAGATAAATAGCACCCATACAAATTTTGAACGAAAAATTTTAAAAAGCAAGAAGACATCCTTGACTCCATATCTGCTGGTGACCACTGGCAGAAAGCCAGATACTCTCAGACAAAAGGTGAAATTCATCTGACTCTACCATCTTCCTCTTTTGCACTCACTCTGAAATCTCTTATCTACTCACAACTTAAAGGGCTCTAAATTTGGGAGTTAAGAGTCTAATTAAACAAATGATTCTCTTTCATCAATTCAAAAACATTTCCTAAGCTGCTGCTACTAGTCAGAGATGAATTAGACACTGGGCATGCAGACACACAGGAGACAGGTCAGCAAACATCAGCTAAGACGGGTGTGCTATAGTAAGTGCTGAAGGCTCCTATAAGAATACAGAACAGTCGTACCCAGCTCAGTTTTAAGGTGACAGAGGGTATAATAGATGAGTAAGGTGACATGGGGTAACAAGACAGAAAGAAAGGATAGTCCATGCCAGGGGCAGAGGAAGTCAGAAATCACACAAATTAGGTCCCTCCCTTCTTGAGTCTCAGGACACTAAGCAGAGATTGAAGCTATATGTTTCATTTCCTTGTTTTCTCCACAAGACTGTGGATTTGTTGAGAACAGAGACTATGTTATTTATGAATGGACTACCAGCATTCAGCACAATTCCTGGGATACACAGAACATTTAATTGGATGAACAAGAATTTTAGAAGGGAGAGAATTCTTAAAATACCATAATAGTTAAGGATATGATAAAGAACATCGATGTCAGTCGTACAGTGGCATATGCCTATGATCCCAGCACTCTGGGAGACTGAGGCAGGATGATCACAAGATTGAGCCCAGCTTGGGCAACTTAATACTCAGCAAGACTGTATCCCAATATAAAAATTTTAGGAAAAAAGAGCTAGGAAGGTAATTTGATGCAATTAGCACAGCTACACTTGGGAAAATTCATCCAGTACTAGGATCAATTCCAAGTATTGAAAAAAATCAAAATCAAAACCAAAGACATTGAAAATAATTTCACCGTAAGATCATGAGCCATTTCTCTGTCCTTCAGTTTCTTCATCTATAAAATGAGATAATACCTCATGAAGATATTTACCGGTATCAGTTAGATGTTCCCAGAAGCAAACACTAGGCCAGAATAAGGAGTGGAGGAGATGTATTAGTTTACTGTGAAAACATGGAGTGAGGGGTGGGAGGGAAATATAATTGGAGGGAGGTAGTCACAGACCACAGTGGAGATCAAACAAATGCTTTACTGACCCCATACAGTTCTGGAACAAAGATTTTCCGTTAGCGGAGCCCTTTTAATGGGAAATAAAGGTCAAGAGCTCATACTACAGCTCTACCACACTCAGTCATGGTAGCTACCCAGGAAATACACAGACTAAAGGTACTACACGCAAAGACTGTCATCCACCTACGCTCCTTATAAATAAATTTAAGTTCTCTCTTGAAGGGAGCTCTGAACAATGCACTTCTATGGTAGCCAGACTACTTAATGTAGTTGTAAGTTGTATTAGTTAATGCATATAAAGCACTTTAAATGGTTCTCAGAAAACGGTATGTAGTAAAGAGGTATTTGGTATTACCATAGATTATCTACACGATCACATATTACAAACTTAAATGACAACATAAGCTAGGCATGAAAGTAAATGTGCAAATTGAATCAAATATGATAAAAAAAAAAGAAAAAGGAGACCAGTGATCTTGATAGCCTTCTTGGAGAGTACAGGACACAGCCTGCCCAAAGATATTCAAGTTCAAAACCATACCAAAGAAAATAGATACACTGAAAATCAGCTAAGATTCAAACTTTGAAAACTAAAATTGTATATAATTTTTATGAATAATCAGAAGCTACTGTGCAAATATCTTCTGCATCACTTTTGGTTATTGACAACTAAACAGAACATCCCATGGATTTTGCTTTCCACAATCTATGCTGGTGAAGTTGGTCTTTTATTTTAGGACTGCTATTACAATTTCAAGAGATATCAAGGAATATTGAAGTTTCTTCTGAATTTGATTATTCAAAGTTTTGATTTTTAATGTATAAAGATATTCACTGAACGTTAAATGTGTGTCTATGTGTATTCCCTTTCTGATAAGAGAAATAGAAGAAAAATTACTTTGAATGAGAAGTGCTAAACAAACATGAGTACCATCAGGCACATTGGGCACATGCCTGAAAAGTTACTAGACATCTTGGTCCAGTTATACTGCAAGGAGAGATAATGTCAAATGGTCAGGTTCTTGGCCAGTAAAAGGTGGAAACATGAGTTCACTATGTAACTGAGTTCTGAAACCTGTTTCAGACTTGGTAGATGATAGAGGGAGCACAGTCTTGCTAGTGGGAAGATAGGATAGCAGTGTAATAGTTAGAACAGAGGATTCCACCTTGTAACTTCTCAGTTAAAGCCTGCCCAGGCTTCCTCTGTATGGAATAGTAGGAATCTCCACATCACAAAGTGAAGCAAGTTTCTGCTATAGATCTTGGTCCTGGATCCACCCACCCAAGGAAGTTATGACTCTGCCACTAATACTTGATGGCTTAATTGCAAAAGGCAACACTACTCATTATTCCTGAGAGGGGCAGACTGATGTGCCCTGAGCTGATGAAGGAACATGTGGATACTCTTGCTCTACTTCACTATGTATCTCAAGAAAGTCATACACTTTCTACGCAAAGTCAAACTTTCAACATACAGATGTCAAGTGCCTAAATGACATTTTTTGATGACACATGAAAACGTCATACCCAACTCTGAACTCTGAAATTCTGGGAGCTATATAAAGTTCCTAGACAAATTATTGTTTTTAATTGCACAAATGGTGTGTGACAGGTAAACTTTAGGACACAAAATAACTTTTCATTTTTATTTTGCAGCACAGTGTAATATTTTAAAAATTAATTTATTAAAGTAAAATACATATAACATAAACTTAGGTAACGTGAACAATTCAGTGGTAGTTGGTATGTTCCCACTGTTGTGCAACTACTACCTCTTTCTAGTTCCCAAAACATTCTTTGCATTGTGAAGTAAAGCCTCTTTCCCATTAAGTAGTTTTTCTCAACTTTCTCTTCTCCCTGAAGCCTGGAAACCAAATATCCACTTTCTGACTGTATGGATTTATCTAATTCAGATAGCTCATAAATGTAATCATATAATATGTGTCATTTTGTGTCTGGCCTCTCTCACATAGTACGCTTTGGAGGTTCATCCACATTGCAGCATACATAAGATTTAATTTATTTTTGTGGCCAAATAATATTCCATTGTCTACATATACCATAATTAGTTCATTCATCCGTTGGCAGGCACTTGGGTCATATCCATCTTTTGACTAATGTGAACAGCGCCACGATGAACGTATATATACTTGAACTTGAATACCTGTTTTCAATTCTTTCAGATAAATACTTAGAAGTGGTATCTAGGGCCATATGGTAATTCTGTATTTAAGTTTTAAGGCACTGACAAACTTTTTCAGGCAGCTGCAATATTTTGTATTTCCACTATCAATACACAAGGTCCCAATTTTTCCACATCTTTATCAATACTTTTTTTTTATTTGCTTGGTTGTTTTTTAAAAAAAATTATTACATTTATCCTAGTGGGCATGAAGTGGTAACTAACTATGATTTTGATTTGCATGCCTCTAAAGACTTACAACATTGAATATCCTTTATTATGCTTGTTTCCTTTTTTTTTTTTTTAGCGTTTTGAATAACAAACAGGGATTCAATTTTAAGTTAAAATTTAACTGCACTTGAAGCTTCCAAGAGCAAAGAACTCAACTGATATGGCAAATGAACAGATACTTTCTAAGAGTTTTTCTAAGTTCACGCACGCACAGGCAATGATAACCACATCACAACTCATTATTTAGTTTGACTTCAGTTTTCCTTTTCAACATTAATTGGAAAATACATCTCCATTTCAGAAATCTTATTTTAGACACTGATAAATATAATGTTCAACGACATCTAAGTTGCACAAGGGCGGTAAGTTTATATCATTCTACAGTACTTGGGCACTCAATACATTTTGGCTAAATAAAGGAATTATATTGACTATCTGAACCAGAGATTGAAAGTAAATGCGAACAGTAGGGGAAAAGAATGGATCTAGGACAACATGTCAACATTCTTCTGCCTACGGTTCCTGGGTAAAAGGTGGTACCAGTAGCCAGGATAGTGACTATGAGAACAAGAACCCTTAATGCAGTGTTCCAGTTTTATTCTTCATTTTTCCATTTTCATGATCCTTTTATAACACCCTTTATAAATGGAAGCATGAAAGAGAAAAATGAAAGGGTGATATACAAACATAAGTTAATAATGCTGCTATTTACTAAACATTCCTCATCTTTTTGTGTGTGTGTGTCTGGTTTGGTTTTTCTTCCTGTGTGTCCTGTCTTGTCCTTATTCCTGCTGAATGTCAATCCATCTAATATCCGTCCAGTTTTCCACGGTTAGTATGACAGTATTCACAGAAGTGGTTATTCCACTTTAGCTTGGTAAATGTGTTAAGTTTGTTCTCTGGCTTATAAATTAGAGAATATCTTCCACTGAACATATCTCTGAAAGTAAACTATGGTCCACTGTGACTCTCGTATAATACCACTTTGTGAATAGGAAATAAATTACTAAATTTTAGTTTACTCTGATCATTTTCCTCATGTAAACTGTGATTATTCCATTTCAAAAATCAGAAGAAAAATTAAGCTTTAATTTGGTATAAATGTTTTAGTGCCACTAATCTTTTGCGATTATTTTATTGTAAGAATAGTCTAGGCGTGCATAACTTACAACCCTCAAAGAGTAAATCATACCCTTAATGGTGAGAGAAATAGTATTTCACTGCACAAGATTGTCCCACAAATACAAAAATTTTTAAAGCTCTGTTTTTCTACCATATATCCCCAAACAATTTAGCAATCTGACCTCAAATTGTAGTACAGTATTACAGTTAGTATCATTTTCATCTCAACAAGAGAAACTCTGAATGAGCAATGGAAAGTTTGTAGTGCAAAACTTACTTACTAGTAATACAAACTTGGGGTCTCACTTCTATTACTATAGTCAGGTACCAAGCACTTCCAGAGCACTAGTTCACCATGATTGAGTAAGAGCTTCAAATATGCTGATTCCCATATGACCCTGTGTTCAGAAAGTCTTGCTGTGAGTACTAAAAGACCTCTGCCATCAAAGACGGGGGGAAATACGGTCAATCAATCTTTGGTGGTGGCAGAAACCTCTTTAAGAGTAGCAGAGCAAACTAACACAAATCAACCACAGGTTGGATAAGAGACTAAATTTGTACAGAGTTCTACCCAGGCCTTCAGCAACAAAAATGTAACTTGGCAGTGCAGACTCATGTAGGAACTCTTCAGTTCCTGGCTACTTAGATTTACAGAAAAGTTCCCAACTTGCAAACATTTGAATTGCAAACTTTCACAGATACTAACAACATTCATAGATGCAAACAATCGAGGAAGTAGTTCACGTGTCTCAGACATTGTAACAATTGTGCTGCTGTGTGCTTACTTAGAGTGCATTAGTGTACAGTAGTAGTACACTACTTGGGGACTTACTGTTCTGTGCTGTTTTTTTTTTCTTCTCTTTACTCTCGTTTCCACCCCTATCTTCCTGAAATTTTAGTTCAAATCAGTAAACAACAAACAAACAAAACCCACCACTTGTTTGGTAGTTTCTGGTTGATTCACACTGTTCAATAAATAACTTGTTGATTTGTCACTACAGAGACTTGGACCAGGTCCCAGGCCCCAAGGGATACAATGATAAATAAGACCAAGCTTCTGCAGGAAGGAGTTGGGCTTCTTTCACCAATTCGGTCAGTTTTGCCTGTGGGGTCCAAAAGGCAGAGTTGGTATTTTCCAATCGAACCTGGTGGATACGTGGTTCTCTTAACAAATAATGGGCTTAGGAGTAAGGATGGCGATATTATACATAGAAAGAATGGCAAATGTAAAAAGGCAAATGCAAATATGAACCATGTTTTGTAAACCACAAAGGAGCAAGCAGAGAACCTGAAAGGGAGAAAATGAAGAATCATAAGATTAGACAGAGACAAGGGCAAAGACGGAGAATGCCAAACCAACAGGCTTGGGCTTTATCCTAAGGACAGTGAAGGACAGGGAAACGATAGGGTCAGATCTACATTTAGAGACAAGATTTAGTACTAGTGGCTAATTGGAGGGAAAGAGTCTTGAAAGTAGAAAAAGAGTAAAGAGAATTTTGTGGCAGACCAACAGACAGATAAAAGAGGGAAATTACAGATTATTAACTGTTCACACTGTCCCTACTGTTCATCACTATGAATAATCTAAAACCAACAGTCTAAATGATTCCTAATCTTGTCTAACACTTCTCTTATAAAGACATGGCATATTTGGGGTTTTTCTTTTGGAGGGGGGAGTAGTATTTCTTTCTCAAGTATGCTACTCTTCACAAAAGGCCTCCCACATTTAAGGAACACCAATAAAAATATCTCATATAATATGCTTTTATATGGGATACAAAACAATAGTTTTTGATTTGATATCAAATTAGGAAAGCTTTTCAACAGTACCTACCAAGTGGACAGATTCATTTGTGGAATATTAAAAATTGACTATGCCTCCCTTTTATAAAAATGGGATTCTTACTCTACCATTTACCGGAGGTATGCTTTTGGGTGAACCATCCAACTTCTCTAGTTTTGTCATTTTTAAAGTTGTATCTTAGGTCTCAATAGGAAACTGAAGTAACATCCAGAAACGAAAATTGAGCAAGATTTAATGAAGAAAAATCACTAAAGGATGATTAAGAACCCTCTAGCTAAGAGCAGTGAAGGTTTATTACCAGCCCTAAACCTTGAGAGAACCCAGGGAGAAAAAGCTGAAGCTGTAGATTGGTCAGGGGGTGTGGCCTCCAGGGAGCCAGTGCTAATGAGTAGCCTGGCAAGGAGTGTGCCTCAAACTCACCTGCCTCACATATATTGTCAGTGGCCCCAGTGACTGAATCCTTCCAGAAGAAAGAGAGCAGGGAAGCTCATGGATGAAATCTGTAAAGATCAGCCCCCAGGACAGGACTAGAGAAATATAAAGAGTAGATCTCTTGGGCAAATGGAAGATACCTGACCCCACACTTAAGAATGGGTGTCCATTTCTCACATGGAGGGGCAAATGAGATAATATATGCAAACAATACTCAATAAACTGCAAACAAAATACACAAATATTTATGAGACTTATCCTATAAAAAGCAAACAGGAAAGTACAGTGGGCATGGTGGCTCATGCCTATAATCTTGACCTTCTAGGAGGCTGAGGAAGGAGAATAACAAGTTCAAGCACACCCTGGGTAACTTAGTGATTTAGTGAGACCCATCTTAAGATAAATAAAAATTTAAAAAAGAGCTGAGGATATAGTAGTTCAATGAGAAGGCCTTGGATTCAACCTCTAGTACTACAAAAAAAAAAAAAGAAAGAAAGAAAGAAAGGAGGGAAGGAAGGGTGGAGAGAGGGAGGGAAGAAAGGAAAGAGGGTGGGGGAGAGAAAGAGAGAGAGAGAGAATATTTATGGTATAAGTCTCCTAAGGCTGACAGATCTGAAGCTCTCAAATCAAAATATTTTTCTTAAACTGGAATATTTTCTGTCTGGTTAAAATTTCAAATCATAAGGACAAAAATCAAACAGGAAAGGGCTTTCTTAGTACCAGATGGTTTAAGTCTTAGTGAAAAGTTAGCAAAGTGGGAGTAACAGTGGTCAGGCAGAACTCTGAAGTCAATTTCATTTTCTATTATAGTTCAGAACCAGTTCTTATAAACACCAATTCATTTGTCAAGGAAACATTTAACAAGCATTTTCAGAGAAATACGTGTTTAGTACACAAACTAAGCATGTATCTATTCACTGGCAGCCGATGTTCATACAAACCCTATCACCATTTTTTTCTTCTGTTCACTCCTCTTTAGCCTCAATGACCTCCTTTCATTCCTGGAATCCATCTAGGTGCTGTACACAGTAAGCCACACAGCTAAATTCCTTACCTTCATCAAATTTCGATCAAATATCACCATTTCAATGAGACCTACCCTATTCAAGACTGTAATCACCCAAATGAATATTAACCCTTTACCCCTTTCTTGTATTCCACTTTTTTCTTCACCAAAACACTTACATGCTATACAGTGTGCTTCTTTATCACGGTGATTTTTAGTGTCTATCTCCCTTTGCTCCCATTCAGACAAGAACAATCGAGTCTTACTAACTTAGTGATCTTTGCTCATACTAGACACTCAGCAAATACTCACTGAATCAATAAACCCATCAATCAATATCAATCAATCAGCCATCTGGTTAGTTATGGGAAATGGTTTCAGGAGGCTCAAGGACATGAGCAATTTTTTTGTCAATGTAGATTTTAAAAATAAAAAAGGAAAGATACTTTGGCATTATATTTTAAATCAAACAGACTCATCTCAATATACTGTAATTTGCCCCAAAATTTTTACTTGTAGGTGAAAACTCATGTAAGTGAGAACTAATCCCCATTATAATTAAATGTAAAAGCTCTGAAATTTTGTTAAAGAAAATATATGATCAAGTTTCAAGCTGGCATTACAGAAAATAAGTGTTTGCAATTAACATACCATGGATAACTGCAAACTCTGTCATTATACTAATAAAATGCAAAAATTCGAAAAGTATCTAGGAACTTGGTGGCAGCTGCGATACCAACACTAACCATTTTAGGGCTGGGGATACAGCTCAGAGGCGCAGCACCTGCCTGACAAGTATGAGGTTATGAGTTCTATTCATCAAAAACAAAACAAAACAAAAAAAACCTAGCCAATTTGCCAGTTGTTCAGGGTTGTGCAAATGAGCATAAACTGGCAGTAACACACATCAATGGGTTTGGAAGACATTTTTACATAACATAAGTTTAGAGGGCTTAAAATTTTTCCTTAGAGAATACATCACATTATGATGCATGAACATGTGGAACAGAGATGAACTTTAACCTGGTAAGAAGCACAAGCCATAAAGTGGACAGCTTAAGTACCTCTGAGTAGGCTACTAGGCTTAGATTTCAGTGAATAAAGGTTGCTTGTGCAGAAAAACTAGGCCCATAAATTCATTGTTTGACTATGTAGAAAACATGCATCAAAGCACTAATATATTTGTTTTGCTGCAGAGATACCTGGAAGATCAAACTAGAAGTTTAAATGACAACTAGACATGAAAGCATCAAAGGATAAGTGGTTTCCTTCTAGAAATTCGAAACTACCTCTGTTGACATAGAGTCAGAAAGATTAGGAGGCCACTGCACCACCATCTTTCTCTACCAGTGAAGGACAAGATTATTAGTAGACTTCTTTCCAAATTAAACTCAGTTTGAACAATGACCCTAACTCTACTTCAATTGTAATCAGCTTCACACAAAAAAGGGATGTGTATGTGTGTGTGTTGCTGTAACACTGAGCTACACCATTTAAGTCCAAATTGAATTGTTCTAAAGCAAGAATTGAAATCTGACCTGTCTCATTTGCCATGTGCTGAACCACTGTGAAAGAACCAATACAGCTCTTTACTAAATACTTGTATTGTGTGCAACGTATGAAATTACATTTCTACAAATTCACATGAAGTACTAAACCCCACTATCTCAGAATGTGATTGACTTTTAAGATACAGCCTTTAAACAGGTAATTAAGGTTAAGTGAGGACACATGAGTGGACCCTAATCCAACAGGATGGATGCTCTTAAAGAAGAGATTAGGACACGGAAGAAAAGCCATATGAAGGATCACAGAGAAGATGGCCCTGCAAGCCAAGGAAAGAGGCCTCAGAAAAACTCTGCTGACATCTTGATCTTGAACTTTTATTCTCCAGACCAGTGAGGAAATAGTTTGTTATTTAAGTACCCCACCCTATGGTACTTGCTAGAAAGCCCTAGCAAAGAATGTCCATTGATTCCTCAAACAATGAATATAATTTTGAAAATCTAGTTTCCATTCACAAATCACAAGTATCAATGTCAATGGCTGCCTCATTTATGCAATAAAATATTCTTTAGTAAGGGAAATTTCCAGATAACTGACACTTGCCTTTTAACCAATCAACATTTACATTCTAATTATATCAGATGGAAAATTTTCTAAAATATATTATTGCACATTACCCCCATTATAAAGAGTACACCATAATTTATTCTTTAAAGAATAAGAATAAAAATTTCCAACAAAACAGGCAAAAATAGACAGTAGTCTAATGAGTTGTTGCTTGTACTTAAAATTGGAACTGATTTTTCATGTTTTATTTTTATAATTTGTTTACCCCTCGTTTCTAGCTAACTTTTCTTGAAACTTAGTGTGTCTTCTGTCTAGCAAGTCTTTCAATCTGCTGAAGGCTGAAAAACTACGGAACTAAGTGGGCTAGAACTAAGCTTCTGCTAAGAATCACAAGGCTTGAGGGAGGGTCTGAGGTCCTCACCCATGAGTAAACAAGGTAATACAGTCTTTGTGGGTATATTTTTGTTTTTCAGAAATGCTTCTACTTCTGTGGTAGTTTCCCCCCTGTATCCTCAAAACTTAACATTAAAAAGTTTATGACTGCTATGTTTGGATAAATAGAATTTTATTTTAAAACATTTTAATAATAATAATTGGCTTGCCACTGCTTCAAAAGCTTTTCACAGTGTCTTTATGGTAAATTGACATTAAATCTTGTATTAATTTTTAACCCCCCAAAATATCCCAGTTTTCATTATCATGTATTACAATTTAATATGAACTGTACTAAAAACACTTTGTGTATCTCACTCAACTACAAACATTGTAAAGAATTTACTAAAAGCAAGGAAAGGTTGTAGCTTCCAGAAGAATTTTAGTGATTGTCTTTACTCAATAGATATGCTGTGCAAATGAGCATGGCTACATCAAATAAAACATTTTAATGTCATTTTTAAAGCTACTAATACTATGTGCAGGTCTCAAATTCAATATAATCTTGGCACAAGTCATTCTCCATGGACCATCACTCTGGACATCAACTTGGAAACTTAAAAGTACTTTCTAATTTTTCTCTGACACAACATGAATTTATGAAAAAGAAATGCTGTCAAGCAGAGGAGTCCCTGGAAGTGAATCACTAAGATAAAGCAGAACTAGGCATCTCAGAGGATGTACTTAACACAGTTGGAGGTTATTTTTTTAAAAATTAAAAGTTCATTGAGACATAATATACAGACAATCAAATGCACAGACCTTAGGGTTCAGCTTGAAGAGTTCTGACAAATGGATATATCTCTGTAGCCAACACCATAATCAAGATACAGTATTTTTCAGCCAGGTATGTGGGGTAAACCTGTAATAACAGGAGGCTGAAGCAAAAGGAACCCAAACTCAAGGCCAATCTGGATTACATAGTAAGTTTAAAACTGGCCTGAACTACACAGTGAGGCTCTTTCTCAGAAAAACAAAATGAAACAAAACAAAACAAAAAACAACAGCGAGACAGCACTTTTCAATCACCTAAGCAAATTCCTTTGTACCATCGCAGACCATCTTCTACCCCAACCATGGGCAGTTGTTTCTAAGCATGCGTAGTAGCAGTGATGGCAATAGCTGCTGTTTGCTTGGTTATTCCCATGAGTATTCACTGACTGCACATGACAGGCACGATACGTATACGGCATACCAATTAATTTCTGCATCAATTTTGTGAGGCTGGTATTATATCCATCCATGGGGGAAAAAAGAAAGCAAAGAAAAAAGACCACACTATGCAAAATCACACAACGACTAAGCAGTGAGGTCAAATGTGAGTCAAGAATATTTGAATTAGAATTCTTCATGCAACACTAGATTCCCTCTACATAAATGCTAAGGAGTCTTCTGTTAACCCAAAACACCCCACTTCTACTATGATCCACACCCAATTACTTTATCTTAAGGAGCAAGCAAAGGTTTTCAGGCTAATACTAATGATAACTAAAGAGGATTACTTACAAATTCTTCAACTGAAAACCTGTATGTAAATCTCTCCTGTATTTTTAGCAATGAGGAGAAGGTGGGAATCCTCTACAGAAGTAGGTGGGTCACATGGCCCTAAGGATTTTGTTAGTGCTTTAAAAAATGAACAGAAGCAATGCAACCCATCAACTTGCTCTTTCTAAATCAGAGTGCTACAGGACATTGCACCAAAGAACTCCAGAGGCCCCCCAAGCACTGTCATTTTATTAAGGAGGCAGGGGAGCAAACATCTGGATTAAACTTTTTGATTCCTTCTTACATTAATTTTATGCAGTGTTTTAAATTCAACCCATTCACATTTACAAAACATTTCACACAGACTACTTCTCTTATGAATGAAACTCCACTCGCATTCACCTAAAACATCAAACTTAGTCAGAAATGACTGAGGTTAAAGCTTGTTCAGTGTCAATTTGCAAGTATTATCAAATATGAACAACGAGGAGTACAAACGCAGGAGGGCAAAGTGAGACAGACTCTTCAAGGGGCTCTACTGAAATGAGGCGGCTAGGTAAGGGACAGGGATAGGTGCCCGGAGACGCCAAGGCTCAAGACAAACTGAGTTGTGGAGGTGGTTATTTAATTCCCTAGAGGGAAGATTTTGTGAGAATTATCACCCAGGAGTGGTATCAACTAACAACACGGGAATCGATGAGTCACTTCCCCCTCAAAAAACTGGGGTTGTTTTCTAGAACACAGCCTCCCAGCCTCCCAGGTTCGCTGTGGTCTCCCTAAGTCCCTTAACACATGGTGTGGATGGGGAATCTCTGTCTGTCTGTCTGTCTGTCTCTCTCTCCCTCTCTCTCTCTCTCAATGAAATTACTCTCAGTCACAGGTTGACTTCAGAACGTGTTTACTAAATCCTAAATGTATGACAATCTCCAGGCCAAACAGAGACAACAATTACAACACACAAGTATACCCTGTGCAACACCTGAGCCTCCTTTTCCTTCACCTAAACAAGAGCACTCCTTCAGGGCTGGAGAAGCGCCCTCTCCGTCTCACCTACAAACACCCCTACCCCTAGGTCCACAGGGGGCTACAGTGAGGTAAAAGGCATCGCAGGGTGCCGGTCTGCCCCGCGTGACAATTAGCGAGAGTCGCACAGAAGGCCCCTTGAGGCTCCGCACCCGCGCGCCCAGCACCCTGGGGCCCTGCTCGCCCGAAGCCACCCGGACTTTTTGGCGCCACCAGCTCTTTTTGCAAAGCGAGCCCGGAGCAGGGCTGCACACGGCGCGGCAGGGAGGGGCGCGGGCCGCGGCTTCCCCGCGCGGCGGTAGTCCTGCCCGGGGACCGGCGGCGCCGCGCGCCGACCCAACTTTCGGGTGTCTCTCCGCGGCCCAAGAAGGACACGAGTGGGGCGTTCCCGGGAACCCCATCGGGGCTGACGTCGCCAGATGGGCGGCGGAGGGGGCAGCCGAGGCGCCCCGGGATCGGGAGAGGTGGGAGGGGACTGCCTCCGTCCCGGTCCTTCCCGGCTGGAGGAGCGGGGCGGCCACGTGGCCGGGAGGCCGCCGGGCCCGCCTCGGGGACAGCGGGTGGGCGGGGCGGCGGGGCGCGGCTACCTGGCTCTGGAGGCGCATCTTCCCGGCGGCGCGGTCTCGAGCAGGCGGCGAACGCCCTGCCAGCGCGGCGGATCTGAGGATGTCGGCCGAGTCGCCCCGCTCTTGGCCCCGGCTAGCCCGCCCTTTCCGCACCGCCCCGCTGCTCCTCCTCCCCCGCCGCCGTCTCCAGGGGGCGCCGTACCCGAGACTGAGGACCGACGCCCGCGAGGCAGGCTCTGCCCTGGCGCCTCGGGAGCGCTCAGCGTCCGGGGATGCTTGAAAAGTTGATCAAATAAGCCCTCTCTCCTCTTTTGCGCGGTGTGCTGTGCTTAGATTTTAAATGAGACGGCTTCTTCGTAGTTAAATTACACCAGCACCATTTGGATCGATGTTATTGGCAAAAAACCGTGCATTTGTGGCCAAACTGGGACCCTTAGAAAAACCTTACCCTTTGGTGAAAGGGACATTAAGTGGGTGGCCTGTCTCTGGCAAGGAACATAGACACCTTCAAGCTGTATTTGGCTATTTGGTATCGAAAATACGTCTATCTAAAATAAAATGAAAAATGGAGACAGTGGTTAACATCAGTGAGCCAAGCCCCAAATTGACCAAGACTTTCATGTACTGTGCTCTCAGGCTAAAATGCTTGTTATCTCGAATGACGTGGGTGAGTCTTTCAGTTATTCTATTGTCTCCTAAATCAGGTATTGAATGATACAGTACTGTATTAGTGGGATGCTGGCTAATGGAATGAGCATTAAACATGAAAAAGTAGCTTCTTTTCCCCTTCCTACCCTTTTCAAAACTCTTTCTCCTGGGGTTCAGACATTCACAATTGGGTTGGCGAGAATGCCCAGGGCTGCTTGAAGAATATCTACCTTGATTCAAAATGCAAGCAAAACAATTATGAGTAGGAATTGCTGGGTTAAAGTAAGCTTAGTAGCCTGTGTTAAATTAGAAATATTAAGTCTTCCAGTGTCTCTTTAGAGGTAAAGGTTCTGAAGCCCAGAGAAGACCCTCCTCAGGTCACAAGAGATCCCAAAAGAAAAAGTGTAAAATTATTGCTTTGTTTTACAATTCTTAGCGTTCTCAAGTTTGCCCTGTTTTTAGGAACTGAACGAGATACAGAATTCCAGAAACCTGAAGAATCTGAAGGGGAGGCCTATGTCGTGGAAGGATTTGGGAAGACATAGAGCAAATTTGATGTTGGTTGTATTATAATAACAGCTACTAGTTGGCACAATATGCCAAACACTATGCACTCTTCGTTATCAATCTCATTCAGTCCAAGTTTTAGATTAATTCATTCTTTGTGCAGCCTTAAAACTGAAAAATCTCTGTCTGCTTTAAAAGCTGTTTTCCAACAGTATCCTTTGGCTATAGAGTAAAGGAGTTCTGTTCCTGAGCAGATGGGGATATACCAGTTGAAAGTTCTCCTAGCTCCTTTGACCCAGCAGTTCCATTTTTATAAATTTATTTCAAGAAAATAATCACTAATGATCTCACAGATTTCGCCCTATCATTGTTTACTGTAATAGTCTTGGGAAAATTGGAAAAAAAATATAACGGTCACAAAAGGGACTTATTGTCCACATAATGGAATATTCTGGAGACACTAAGAATAAGGCAGTCTATGAATATCAGCATGGAATGATGTTCACAATATATTTCCAAATATGAAAAGCAGTTCACAAAATTGTATGTTCTGTATGATTCTGCTTTTGAAAGGGTGACTATTTTGGAAGGTGGAATTATGAGTGATTTTTATTTCTCCTTCTTTGGCTTATCTGTATTTAAAAAAATTTAATAGTGAATGTTTATTATTTTGGAATTAAAACAAATTTGTTTTTCTTTATTGTATCAGTGATTATTATTAAAATGGAATTTGGAAATTATTCTGGAATGAGCAAAGCATTCTGGCAAGAGCTAGTAGGCAAATTACTCAGCAAATTAGTTAGATTTTAGTAGTCTTAACCACTGTTATAAGGGCATTAATCAGACCCAGTTCTGATATTACCTCTGCCCTCTTTAAGACATATCATTTTGACCAAGTTACTTGGTGTTTCTAAAGCCTAAAAACAGTAATAATAACAGCTAATAGGTAATAAGAGCTTACTTTATGCTCATTACTGCACCAAGCACTCTATACATCTTATTCCAGAAGATGATGAGGAAACTGAGGCTTCAGAGGGAAAGTCAAATAACTTGCCTGCATTTACTCAGCTAGATCAATGCATCATAGGTTGCTTGCAAGGACTAAATGCAAAGAGAGAGGGGATTTAATGCAAAGGTGTGGTTAAAGCACTTAGCCCAACACACTTGGTAAATGTTGTTTTTAATGATAGAAACACAACCCTTGCACCAAGCAAGTTCTGCTTTTTATAACCACCTTATTTTTATTCAGGTCACCTCTCCAGGGAATCTAATTTGGCTATAAAATGTTGTAGGTAGCAGTTTAGACTCTAAAGACTGTCTTGGTTTTAATTTTAACTTCATCACTAGGTAGTTCCTTGATCTTGGTTAAGGTTTTTCTTTGTGCCTTAGTTTTGTAACCTATAAAAGGAGCATAATCTTAGAACTGATTTTGTAGATGTTGTTCTGAAGATTTAAGGACTTCACACACAAAAATAGTAAAGACAGTGCCTGATATGCTTAGATTTTAGAAAATGATTATGTATTTTATTAATTTCAAGTTCTTTGTCACTAATATAAAGATCTTAGTGCATTTGCTTTATATCGATATACAAACAAAAGCACCGTAATCCCAAAATGTTATGTAAATGCATGCTTCGTCAGAAGTCATAGTGGAAAGCTGTCCCCATTTCAAAGAAACCCACATAGCATTTACATGGACTCATATCACTAAAACAAAAATTAAATCCAGACATACAACATATGAAGATTACTAGTCCTTTCCATTCCAACTTTTCCAAAATTAGTTCAACTGTAAATTCTTTAAAGAATCTGGAATATATAGCACTTCATTGTATATTTTATTCATTGTATTCAATCTATTCTCTGAATCTATAAGGTCTTTCAAAAATAGTTGAAAATTCAACAGAGATAAAAACACACCTCCAATTTTATTGTTTCTGTCTACATTATTATTTCAGAACAAGAAAAGTCTAGGAAAAGTAAGAAAATCAAGTATGTTGAGGTAATGCTACATATGAAAAATTTCATCAAAAGAGCAAATTATCATAAGATTAATAATCTTGCAACGGGGAAATTTTTTCTCAACAATTTAAAATATTTCATAAACTAAACCATATACCTATATGACTATGTATCCAGTTAAAATATTAATTTTATTAGCAGGTTAGAGTTATGTGGAAATCTCCAAAGTATATTAATTTGTATTCTTTCCCAATGCAAGTTATAGATAGAATCTATGATAATTTTGTAGTTTACAATTATTAGTCACATGTGTCTCTACAATAGTAAACTTCATATAGCAAAACAATTAGTAAGAGCATGGAAACTTACTATCTTCCTCTGAAAGGCAATTCCTGTATTAAGCACAATGTTGTTTTTCTGTAAAAATCCAGACCCTTTGCACAAAGGCATCGCAAGCTCATTGTGCACCTTAATTATAAGGGCACCTGTGTTTCTTTGTTTATCTGGTTGGTTGGACCAAAGATTTTGATTTGTCACACTCCTCCCCTGTCCCGCCCTATTTCTTTCTTAATGAGAACAATTTAACAACATCATCCACACAACCTACCAGGCTCAAATAACAGATGATGAAGAAAGAGGTGTTACTTAACTGTGAGGGGCATTTGTTTTTGGACCTGTATGTAAGAGGCTAACATTTAGAGTTAGTAAGTGTAGACTTGGGAGATAGATCCATTTTAAACTACTATAAGAGATACTTCAGAGCACGCAACCCCTCACCCTCAGCTGCTGCCCTGCTCCTCCACGGGGAGGCAATATGGATTCAGATAGAGTTAGATGAATCCCACTTCTGTTATTCAGAAGCTGTGCAATCTTTGACAAGCTCCTTTATCTCTCCTAGACTTTATTTCTGTGGACTACAGATGATAGTACTGCCTTATAGGTTGTCATGAAGATGATGATTTTTAACATTAGTGGGAAAAGTATGCAAAGTGACCACTTGACACAAACTGCTTCCCTTTCCCCTTTTACTTCCACATTGGGGCACATTCAAAGTAGGGTGCAACTATGTGCACCCACAGAATTGCCTTGTGTGGACTTATGTATATTTGAGGGATTTGGGAATTTGATGTAAGATAGAACATGCATTTATTGTCTTCATTATCAACATCTCCTGATATGGAACAGAAAGAGTGCCATTCATTCAGCAAGTACTCATTGAGCACCTAGGAGGTCTAGGCTTCATACCACCCACTGACAGTAGATCTGTGCTCTCTTCTTGATAAAAAATCACAGCATGAAAGGAGAGTACACAAGGTCATGACACACAGTGACAATACTGTGTAACAAGCACTAAGAAAGAATCATGAGAACCTTCTAGAGCTCAGAATAGGGGTACCCAAATCAACCTGGGAATGCAGGAGAAAGGAGAGGGCAGGCTCAAGGAGAATCCTTGAAGGGGCTCAGATCATTCCAGAATTGAGTTTTGGAAAAGTAGGTGTTAGAAAGACTGAACATCAAAGCTCAATAAAGATCTCCATTGAAAAGGACTTATTCTACAGAGCAGTGAAGCAAATGGTGTATTTCATTGTGAGAATGAGGCTTTATTGTAATTTTGCTGATTATTGTGGTTGTATCAGAATTTGTGCATTCTCTAATGTTTCATCACAGAAGATTTTAACTGGGAACAATGAATAAGTGCTGTTTTCAAGTAAGCCTGCAAACATATGTTCAGAAACATTTGATTTAGAGCCTTTGCTCTATCAGTTTTAATATGCTTAGTTGCTCCTTAACAGTTGCAGTTTGCACGTAATAGATTAATTAATTAGTTAGTAGTAAAAAATAACTTGGCCAATCATGATATGCTGAAACGATCAGAAAAGGAATACTCAGTCCTCAGTATTGGTGTTCGTGCTGAAAAGGACCTTAGAGGTTGTGGATATTATCATTTTCATTTTATTGATGAGCAAAGTCAGGTCCAGAGAAGCTCAGGCATCTGTTCAGGCTCACATCCAGGAACAGAACCCATTTGGCAATGACTAAAATGTACTGGGCATTTCTAATATACTACTCATCCCTTGAATCATTTGAAAAGAGAGCAAGGAAAAATACTTTTAAAAAGTAAAGTTGTTGTGTGGCTATTAGTGAAAAAAGAGTGTTCAAGAACTTGTTTTGTTAGTTGGTTAATGTATTTCCTTCAAAGTTAACTTTAATACATGTTTTTCAGAGTTTTTTCCTCAGATTCTCCTTCAAGTATTTGATTTAATTTAGTTCAATTCCACAAATATTTATCTAGTTCTTGTTATATGCAAGGAAAATCTTTTTGTTTTCCTGTTGCGTTCTGGATTTTAGGCTTCATAAGAGGCTGTGTGTGTCATGCTAGGAAACAGCACAAGCTTGGGAGTTAAAGTAGTGCACGTTTAATTACAGTTCTACAACTAACTGCCTCACTTATACTGGGCAAGTTACCTACTTTCCTTATCTGTAAAATGGGGCCATGAATTAAACTTATCTTCAATGGTGCTTGGTGGATTAAATGTAGTGAAATAAATAGAATCCATTTTATTCATGACTGTTTGGTCTTCAGGCTACTCTTATTCATTAAGTTGAACAGGTTTCTGTTAAAAGTCATTAACTGTCATATGTGGCATATTATATTTTCTAAATATGGCTAAAGCAGTATATCCCAGCTCACCTTCTCTTCTGTAGTGTGATTTGATCTAGCTACTCCCTCACCAAGTGGAGAATCTAATTCCTTTCCTCTTGTACTTTAGTTACTTTTTGTTACTATAGGTCATACTATCTACTGTCCCCTCCTTCTAGCTGACAGAAATGCAGATGCCATGGCAGAAACTGTGTGGTGGGAGCTGAGATAGAAGTGGACATAATAACAAAGCAGAAAGACTCTGAAACCTGGATGATTACCTGTGTCATTATAGAAGCCATGGATACAAAACTCAGACTTTTACACGTAAGGAAAATAAACTTTTATCTTATTTAGGTTACAGTTATAGTACACCTTACTATCACAGCAATTCAACCAATATCACAACCAGTACAACTAAATATGTTATAATGAATCTAAAATGCGTAGAGTAAAACAGTGCTCAACAGTAAGCAGCTAGTGAAGCTGAATGCCAAAACCATCTACTTCTCTCCAGGACATGCTTCCATCTTTCTGGATGATTTTTATACCTGCATCACTGGCTTCCCTTCTCTACAGCCTCCCTTCTATTTCTGCCTTCCAGGCCATCAACAGACAATAGTAACCTTTTTAATCATGTAGTCCCAACAATTCTTGAAATCTCCATTTTCAATAATTCACTTTCTCTCCATTTCAGCTACTCAGGTTCACAGTCTATCCCAAGCTTAATCATGACAATGAGTAGTTCGATTTCTAAGTTCTAAAACTCTTCTATTTTCTTTTGATTACTGCTCTCTCCCTGGTCATGCACTCACTCTCTCACTTAAATCCAATTTTCATTCTTACCGTGTTTTTCAACCCCTTGGTCCTCTCCCGTGTGCCTCCCATGATGTTAAGACTGGCATTTCTGTCGAACATGGGTCAGGTGGTCAGCATCTCTTCTCCATCTTCTAGATTTCACTCCACTCTCTGCATCTTATGATATACCACCCAGTCAGTTCTAGCCCCTGATGACAAAACAGCCCATCTCTGGACTTTCACAGCCCTTGTGCAGTCCTCTAGCATGACTGGTGTCACTTTGTTTTGTCAGTTTCCGTTATGTGTCTGTCTAGAATATCAGACTTTTGAGGTTGGAGACTGATGTATTCACCTATGTAACCACAATTCCCCTCAAAGAAAACACCTACTTGTGTCCCAGTTTTCCTCAACTCCGTATCTTTACTTATACCACCTCTTGCTCAAAATCTTTTCCCTCTGTTGTACTGCCTCCTACTCAAATCAGACAAATCCTATAAGCTTCATCTCAAATTCTACCTCCCAAGTTTTTCCTGATATGAAATTTTCCTTTCCCGAAGCTCCAAAATATTTCATTGGTATTTCTTTGCAGACACGTTACAGTCAATTTAATTTTTGAGCATCTTATATCTACTGTACACTTCACTGATGGCTATCATTCACTTCATGAATATACCTAACAACCCTGATTCTCCAGATAAGGAAATAGAGGCTCTGAGAAGTTAGGTGTCTTTTCCCAAAATCACACTGTCATAAGAAGGAAGGAGGATGATTCATGCTCAAATCAAAGTTCTCATTCTGAACTGTCTTGTTTTATAAATACTCTGGACTTTTATTCCTTGTGTAGATGTCTTTCTCCTCTTTGCAAGTTCTTGCTGGGCAAGGGTTGTGTCTCTTACCTTTGTGTCTCGCCGATCGTGTAGTCCATCCTCTTACATATAGTGAATACAGCAAAATAAACAGTAAAGGAAAATATTGGATTTGGGGATGCTCAGGGGAACACCTACAAGGTAACCTGTGGACTCCTGCCGTCTCCCTCCCTCTGACTCAAGGGATCTGACTGTCAACAGCTCACAAATGACCCCTGTAGGAGCAGGTGCTAATTCAAATAGCCTCATTAACAATCTGTAGGGCTCCTGCATTAATTACAGTGGGGCTTTAACTATATCCAGTTCCACAGTTCAGTAGCTTCTACTTTTAACCCATAATGGTGAGGTGTACAGGAGAAGAAATAGACAGGGACCCAGTATTCTTCTATGCCATCCTGCAGGATGTCCCAGTGTTCCCCAAAAAGAAACTGTCAGAAAACAAAAAATGTATATTAAATCAGCAAAGTTGTGATTTACATCTCACTTTATCTGTTCCCCGGCTATGTGAACATAATACTTAGAAGCAAGATGAATATAAAAATAAGAAAAATTTACCAAACTGCTGCAGATCATGGCAGGATAGGCTCTTCTTTTCCCAGCCATGTAGTTCCCATGATACCTGTTATTCTAAAACATTTTTTCTGCTCTCCTAAATACCACCTCTCTCCCAAGAAAGGAGCACAGGATCAATGAAGTTCAGTTTGGTTTAATTTAGTGTCTTTTCCTACTTCAGGTTGAACTTCTCAAAGTTTGAGCTCTATTAAGTATGTCTTATGAACCTAACTTGGCAGAATGCTTAACATGAATTAGTTATAGTGAATATTTGTTGAATGAATAAGTAATCCTGCTCAATCTATTTAAACATTTTTTAAAATTGTTACCTAAGTTTTAAAATACAATTTATACTCTGTCTGTTTGTCTCTGTTTATCTGTTTCACCCAAACAAAAATTTTATGGAACAATACTTAACTATAGTAGTATCTTGGTTCATGAACTTGATTCTTTCCAGGAATCTGGTTGCAAATTGAGTTGGACAAGAACTGAATCAAATTCAATGGTTAGGTTCAATATTAATCTTATGGTGAAATTTGATTTAGTTCTGTCTAGTTCAGGTTGTGACTGGAATAATGGAGAGAATTAAGTTTGTAAACTGAGCTACCACCGTATCTGTAATGCACTCTGATGCTTTCTACGCAAACCTACACTATACTATTATTTCATTTATTTTAAATATTGATGTGACCCTATTATTTCATTTATTTTAGATGTTGGTGTGACCTAGTGAATTAACTCATAACAATATGAAGTTGCTCCAAATTTAATGGGAGTCACATTGGGTTAGGTATAAGAATTATACTTTATTTTATTCATTCATTAATTTACCATCATCAACTTTTCTCTTTCCAAGTGAGATAGAAGTTAAAAATAAACATATTGGGACAAATACTTTGCACAGAACAGATAATGGCTCTTTTCTGTGGGGTCTTGTTAGGTTTCAAGTTTGTCTCTTTGCTTTGGAAATGCCACCAAACTTATAGTCACAATGACTCATTCTTTCTAATGAATGTTTTCCAAAATGAATATAACCATTCTTCCTTGGATTACCAGGTAATGATAGCAACTAATTTTTACTGACCACTTATTAAGAAGTAGTTACTGTTCTTCTAATCACATTATATGTGTATCCTCAAAAAATATCACTTTTTAGTAGAGAACTGTTAGCATACCTATTTTATATGGAAGAAAGCTGAAGCACAGAGAAGCTATTATTTGGAAACTATAATCTAAATCCACATATCTTGAGAAGGCACATACACCTGAGCTACACTGCTACATTTAACTCTTGTCTCTACCCCATAAGGATTGTGAAATACCAAACAACTTTATGTCTATGTGTTAATGTTTTAACAACTATAAAATAAAACTATGCTAATAATAGCAGTTACTGCATAAAATTTTGTTGGGAAGATTAAGGTGGTTTATATATAATAGAAGAACGATGCATAGTAGAATTTTATTGTTTTAATGCTTTTTATTATGACTTGAGAATCTACACTATAACATTTTAGTATACTTCCTTTAGATTTCACAGATGCGTTTTCTACAGTGAGAGAAACATTTGAGCTGGAAGGGATCCTAGAGACCATCTAGTTCCATTTGGTCATTTTACAGATGAAAGTGGTCTAGAGAGGGGAAACTTGTTCAAAGGTATGCAGCACAGGTGGGACTAGAATCTGGATATGCTGTTTCCCCTTCTAGTCCCCTTCCCATCACCCTGCCTCTCCATTCCATGTGTATTTAATCTTTCAGTTTCTTGGGAATGCTGCCGTACTTTGCATTTCATGTTCTCCCTGCAGTTGTGCTGATGGCACTATACCTAAGTATTATACACTGGAAAAATTCTCTTATTCAACAGGTTATACCACGGGCATGCTTTCCCTATTTTCTCATTGCAGGTCTTTATTATTTCATTACAGCACAAGGGTCAGAAAAAACAAAATTTGGGAAGAAGGTGGATCTTCCATTTTAGGTTCTTTCATTTCTTAATCTCTCTGTGCCTTCATTTATTCTTCTGCCTCCCTCATCTAAGCTAAGGTAGGATAGAAGAAATAAAAGACAGGTATAAAGGAAACAAAGAAATTACAACTAAAACAATTGTACTTCTTTTTTTTCTTTTTTTTTTTTTTTTGGTTGTGGTGATCAAACTCAAGACTTTGCACCTGCCAGGCAGGTGCTTATGCCACTGAGCTAAATCCCTGGCTAAAACATTGTACTTTTAAGAAGACTACAACTTCCATACCCAGCCAAAGTTACCCAAGACAATACTATCAGCATTCCATGGGTTAGGCTCCTTCCCTTCCAGACCCATCATACCCAAAATTCCTCAGGAATCCTGAAATTCCTCAGAAACTCATGACTTGGCTTAACTGAGAAAGTGAAGGTCAGGAAATGGATCCTAAGATAAAGGAATGGGTTGAGAGAATCCAAAGAATGTTTTAATTACCTATTCATGCACACACACAAATCTAGCCCCATATCTGTAGAATGTGTTAGTACTCTTCCAAGGGGTGGGTCACTTTTTCCCAGTTACCACACCGTCAAGAAAAGTGTAAATGTTCCTTACTCCAGGAAATAATGGGTCACTCTTTTGAGGACCTACACTATAGTTTTTTTGAGTGTGTACTAAAATTTTTACCTGATAAGACTTTTCTGACTCAGCTAGCTGCAATGGTCTCTTCAGGCCTTCCTGCATCTTCTCCTGCCTCTCTGCTCTGTTCATACAGAAGTCCAAGTAAGCCTTTTTAAAGAAGTGATTACTTCAGTGCTCAAAACCTTTCCATGTTGTGTTTGCAGTCACTCTTGTGCTAATGACCCACATCTTTACAACCTACATGACGTGGCTTCTGCCACCTCTCCCAGCTCATTGTTCCTTCTTGGGTACACACTCTCCTTTCAGTTCCTTGAAAAGCACCATTGTCTCCACCACGAAACACTGAACTTTGCGTGTCCTATCTTCTCCGTGTTCCTTAGATCCTTTCCCTAAATGTTTCATTTGGTTAATATCCACTTTTCTTTTTCACCTCAATCATCCATCATCAATTTCTTGAGGAAACTCACCTTTTTTGTAAGTCACTTGATAAAATGTACTATTTTGATAATTTTACCTTACTTTCGTTATTCCTTGATTAATCTCTATCTTCTTCTCTAGATTATAAATTCTGAACACAGGAGTAGTCTGCCTCTGTCTCTATCTCTGTCTCTGTCTCTGTCTCTCTCTCACACACACACAGAAACACACCCCGCAATGTTCAATTAAGCTCCTTGCTATGTATCTACCCTATTTTATATCTAATTACATTAAGGACATACAAGATATGACTAGTGGGTCTACTTTCAGAAAAGGAAACTGAGATTCAAGCAGATTAATGACTTATGTAAGGTCAGATTCCTAGTAAGTAGTGAAGTTATTATAAAAATTCAAATCTAAGTCTTTCTAGTTCCAAAAATAACATTCTATCGAATACAGCATTGCCTATGACTAACATTCTGTCTTATACAGCATTGCCTGTGACTAAGGAAGCATTTAAACTGTTGTTATTGTCAAAAAAGAAACTGCCTTAATGGTTTGTAAGCCAAGTTGGATACATATCTCTCATAGAGAAGATGACAAAACTGTGCATTCACAAGACCGTCTTTTAAAAAAACGTTACTTAACTTCCAACCAGCTTTCTTTTTAGAACAAAGTATTAATTACTTAGTTTAAACCATTTAAATTCCCAGTCTGTATTTACATGTTTAATGTATTTTCATTCTATCTAGGGTTAGTAATTTTTGATTGAAAGTTTGCTTAGAAAAGGCTGAATCAAAAGTTTGAGATACAAAGATTTAGATAGTTTGGATGTCTCATATTGCTTGAAGATTAGGGTACTGCAGTTGTTGTAAACCAAGTAAGTTTTTTCATAACTTCTTTATATTTTTCTTTTTTTATTCATTACAATATTTTTGCTATCAGTTTGAAGCAGATTTTTCCTTTTGTATCTTGTTAGTTTTATCTTCCCTGAATTTATTGTAAAAAAGTAAATTGTAGATTTTGCTTTGATTCTGATGCTTCCCTGAACTTCAAAGGTAGTATTTTCTCAGAGAGAGGCTTTAGATACTACTATTTTTTATGTCAGAAAATTATACAGACAACATATTTGAAGTACTATGATGAGAAATTCTAAAAGAAGAAATGAATGCATGAGCTTGTCTTTTTAAAAGGTGCTGATAAGAAGATAGAAGGAAAGGAAAAAACAGAACTATGCAAAAAGGACAGCTCTCTCAAACATTTATTGGCAAAACTAACAAAGTAAATATGTTTTCTTTAAGGTAGAAATTGCCTTGAAGGAAAAACAGGACCTAACTCTGCTTGCTAAGGCAAGAAATAGAAAACTACTTTGACTATAGTTTTTTCTTATAAAGAAGAATCAGCTTATGCTAATTCTTTAGAAATATCTTTAAGTCCCAACACTGCTTATTACAAATCATGAAGTTCTGTTGCATGAAATATTTCTTTTGTCTATTATAAACAAAACCAAAGAGAGACAGAGAAAGCATTCTCTACTCCTTACGCGTGAGCTGAGAATAATGACTTCCTACAAAAAAAAATCATATGGAAAAGGGAAATAAGGAGAAATTTACAGAGCAGAAACTTGAACACTACTTTGAAGGGGTGACCAAGGTCAACATCAATAGCCATAAATTATGTTGATAGTATGTACCTTTGATATCATGTGATGAAAATGGCACTTTACCTCTGCGATGTTCTTCTCCAAAACCTAATCATGAGAAAAACATCAGATAGAGTTTAATAAAGAGGCATTCTGCAAAATACTCAAAGAGTACTGTCCAAATCTGCCAATGTCATAAAAAAACAGTTAAAGAAAATATCATAGCCCAGAGTGTCCTAGAGAAACATGTCAACTAAATATAATGTGGTACCTTGCATGGGATTTTGAAAAGGAAGTGGACCCTATGTAACACTAAGAATATCTGAACTATCTCTGGTCTTTAGTTAATAATAACCTACCAATATTGGCTCATTAATTACAAATCTATGTACTAATTTAAAATGTTAATAATAAGGGAAACAGCGTGAGGTATATGAGGACTCTAAATTACATTCTTTTTTTTTCTGTAAATCTAAAACTTCTAAAAAGTAAAATATATTTTTAAAAAGTCCAACATAAACTGAGCATGGTTGCCTATCTCTGTAATTCCAGCATTCTGGGAGGCTGACATGGAAGGAGTCACAGTTTAGTCCCAGCCTGGGGAATCTGACAACTTAGTGAGAACCTGGTTAGTTGGTCGGTCGGTTGGTTTCTGTGACACCCAGCATTTCATTAGAGGGAAAAATCACTTTGGTCTGGGCAGGGAGGAGGCAGGGTAGACAGGGCCAGTACCCATCTTAGGGGATTTCCTGGGAACCCAACGTTCCTACATGCAGAGGAGGAAACACCTTCTTGGACCAAACCCCCAGAGAGAGGCTGACAACTGCCAAGCCAGGATGGGAGGGGCGCCCCAGGCCGGAGTGGGCCGCTAGCACAGCGGGGCTTTGTGTCAGGCTCCAGTCAGCGGTGGGAAGGCAGGGGTTGTACCTGCCCACCGGTGGGGCCCACCAGGAACTTCTCGAAGTTCCAGGCCATGTCGCTGCGACCCAGCGGAGACCAGATGATGAACTCGGGCTTGTCCAGACCGCAGTGGGCCGCATGCTGGGCGTCGACAGGCCCTCTCACGCCTCTCAAAGAGAACGAGGTTGGACTCAAACCCGCCACCTGGTCGGGCGAACTTGAGCGAATTAAGCTGTCTTTGTTCTTGGCGTTCTCCTGGTGTCCACACTGGCTGTGCTGGAAGCCGAGCACCACCAGGCTCCTGGGCCAGAGCCCCGCCTGCCACTCGTTTATCTGCGTGAAGACCCCTACCGTGGCCTCAGAGGGGTGCCGAGTTCACCACCAGCAGTGCCTTCCTCTCAGGGAGCCGAGACTCCAGGGAGTGGGCTGGGAAGCTGTCACCTTGTGAGACTCAGTTTCCAAAAAGTAAAAAGGGGCTTGTGGTGTAGCTCAGTGAAGTTCCTGGGTTCAATCCCCAGTACTGGAGAAAAAGAAAAAGTCCAGCAAATAAAAGTACTTAGAGGGTCACTTGAAGGTCTATCATTTAGATCCAGAAAGTCCCTCTCATGGATTCATCCACTCAGGGAGTTTGTGACTGTGTGTGTTGTTAGGTGGTGGGCCCTGGTCAGAAGTGGTGGGTTACTGAGCGTGTGTCTTTGAAGGGTATGCACATCTCCATCTTCCATTCCTCCTTCTCTTTTTCTGCTTTCTGGCCACCATAATGCAAGCAGCTTTCCTCTTTTGCAGGCCCTTCCAGCGTGAATGAAGTTGCAGGTGTTAAGTATTGTGTGTTATTGAGGAGAAGGTAACTAAGACAAAGAACTTTAACAAGAATTTATAGGAGTACATACGAGCATCAGTGAATGTGAAGTTATAAACTCTAACATTTTAAGACAGTTAAAAAAAAAGAATTTTGAGTGAAAAGTAGTTTTCACAGGGTCATTTTCAGATTTCATTTTTAATGTGAAATGGTTTTTGAAAATAATATAGCAGTCATAACCAAAAAGATAGTCATATATCTGGTTTCTTTTGATTCATTGAGGGGAAAGTTTTGTGCTAATAATTTTCTGGACAATGTTTCATGTGTATATCTTATACTCTAAGCAACTGCTGTGAATAAAACAATATGCAATGTGTTGATTATTGTTACTCTCCTATTGGCTTGTTGTGAAATTCTGTTTTGCTTTGATTTCTTATTTTTCTTCTGTTTTTTTAAAAAAAAGCTCTAACATTTATAAAGTATTTTTTGTTTAAGAAATACATACTATCTCATTTGATTTTTAAATCATTGAATGAAATAGAATTATTTGCATTTTACACTTAAGAAAAACAGAGCTTATAAAGATGAGATAGCTTACTAGGAATTAAAAGTTGATCTGATTCTAGTTCCAATGATCTTTGTACTATATCCCTTGTACCCCATATTTGCAGTCCCCAAACATTAGCAGCAAAATAGACAATAACAGTGCCAGAGTATAATGGTTGGTAAGCATAAGCCAAGTGAATAATCCCTAGTTCTTTCTTATTATTTCACTGAAAATTTTTTATCTAAGATCTTCATTTAAGCACTGGTTACTGTTATCTTGCCAAAAAAGACAGTAAGTTGCATGTGTCTCAAGCAACAAAGATGCAGAGGATGCGACCATTAATGGTAGGTGATAATGTGATTAGGCAGTAGTTTACTTTCCAGCAGACAGCTTTAATTTGTAGCTCTGCACACTTTAGAAATATGACCTTTACACAAGGACTGTAAACATCTCATTTGGCTTTTAGGAGTTTGCTGATAATAGATGGTGTTCTATACTTTGAACTGGGGAAGTGTTCAAACACCAGTGATGGTCTGGAGATCATTTACAAAGTGTTCCAGCTGTGGTGGCCATATGCTGCTCCATCTGTCTGTATTGTGTGGGTATTGTTCTGCTGTGGTCTAAAGTATGCCTATTCTTGCTTTTGGATTACAGACTTGTTGGAGCCCACATGTAGTTTTTTGTTTAGACCATTCATTTTACCTGCTACAAAGCGGTACATAGTCTTTTTTCCTCCAAATACAGAGGATACGTGGTTCTTAACCTGGAAAATGTAGCAGCATTAAAGATATACATATATGAAGTGATACCTTTGACAATCAGTTTATTGGGGGAGCTTCTAGGACAGACTGCCCTTTAAAACATCTGTGAGACACTTATAAGGACAACTACTAGATATCATTAAATCCAGTTACTGTGAGAGAAGCTAACCATGCTGAACCTATCTCTCAACACATCAGAGAAGCTGGCTTATAGATACAGATATTGATGGATAGCCTAGGGGTTAATTGTCCTGAGTCTCTGCCAGATCTTAGTTGGAGAGTGAATGTAGGCAGAGACTGGACAGGACACATACAGAGAATTTTGAAGATGACTACTCCACCCATAATGTTATTTTTAACTTCCCATATTTCTGGGAACTCCCCTGGAAGGAAAGACAAATAGGTTTTGATCATCTTTAGTGGCATTTAGAAAGCGTATGTTTTTAGCAACTTTGGAATTCAAATTATTTATTGGGCTTCTGAAATGCTTCTTCTTCACCTACATAGAACCATTTTTTCCCATTCATTTTATTCTTGTCATGTGAAATCACCTGTAGCTTTCTGAGTATCCAAGCTGTGTGTGTGTGTGTGTGTGTGTGTGTGTGTGTGTGTTTCCCTCTGCTCTTCACATCCTATATTATTTTCTTGACCTAGGTTCCTTCTCTTTAACCCTGCTCGTTTTTCAAAACAGCTCACATTTTTTCCTCTTCTAGGAAATCTCCCTTGATCACATTTCATTTCTCCTGAAAGTTTAGATTAGGTGCTCTTTCCTGAACTCCCCATATATCTGCTGAGAGACCTATCACACAATTAGTTTGTTCATTCACTTATTTAATCAGTCATTCAAAAATATTTGTGAAGTATTCACAGTGGGTCAGAAGCTTTTCCTATCATTTGGAGATACAGCAGAACAGAAATTTAAAAAAAAACCTTACAAATGGAAACACATTCAATAAATTTGTAGATAAGCAAATAAGCAGAATTTGTGATTATAGATAGTAAATTAAAAAGCAGGGTAATATGATTATGAGTGACTAAAGGTGAAAACTATTTTGGCTTAATGGTAGGAGAACGTTTCTTTGAGGAGGTAACATTTGAACAGAGACTTAAATGCAGTGAGAGAGAAATTTGTGTAAAGAAATGAAGCAAAAGCAAACTAAGCAGAAGGAATAAAAAGTCATTGAAGGGAAACAATATGAGATGTTTGAGTAACAGTAACGATGAGTTCGTGGGGAAGCAGCATGTGGGAGGAAGAAGGTGGTAGGAGATGAGATCAGAGAGCTGGGCCTAGTCAGGTCATACAGGTCTTTACAGGGTAGGGATATAACTTTGCAAGTGATGACAAATACCTAAGCCTATTGTTCTCCAAACCCTATGCCTATAATAGCATATTATCTGTATATCACATTCTATAATATAACAATGGTAAGTGAAACCTTTTGGCTGTTCAAAAGCATGTAATTAAGATGCAATAAGAATGTTTAATAAAAAAATTAATCAAATTTATTAGGAAAAAAGTGTATAGTTTTAGGTCTCATATTTGTCATTGATATGTTTTCTGAGGTTATAGAATTTTATCAGGCTGAACCTTTCTTGAAAACTTGTATGTGACTGAGAGAGGAGCACCATGGCAGGCTAGAGGGAGCAGCACTTGTGAGATGCTTGGAAGATACTCATCCAAACCCTGTAAATTCTCAGAAACTGAGTGGGGAAGGGAGATGAACTCAACCACAAAAAGGCAATTTGAAAAGAAGTCCATCAGATGAATTCCAGAAATAGAGGTGTTTAGAAAAAGAAACAGGGTGACTTCTTGATCCTGGCTCTGCTCATCACCCAGGTCTGGTGAACATGTCATTTTGGGAAAAGACCAAATGCTCTTCTCCTATTGAGAGATGGAGCCTTGCCAGTGAGATGTTTGCAGGAGAGATCCTACTCAGATGAGGGCACTGAGGAAAGTACAAGCCAGAGAATCACTCAGAGGGCAGCGATCGAGTTAGGGTGAGCAAGCCCTAAAGACAGAGGGCAACAAAGGGCATAGTCTGGTTAGGGATGTGGAAGTAGGCATTGAGAGAGTCCTGAGACAGACACAGTTGTGGGGGAGTTGTAGCATCAGTGACCAGTGGGACTCAGGGGAGTGATAAAGCACATTGGACAATGGCAGAGTAGGTAGCCCCATTATGGTTTATACATTGTGTCAACTTGAGAAGTCTAGAAGCTTAATTAAGTAATTTTAGCAGCTTTACATCCTAGGGTGTATAGAACAAGCAGTTACCTGTTCATTGTGTCAATTTGAGAAGGTCAGAAGTTTAAGTGATTCAGCAGGGAACCAGGGTCCCTAGTTTGTAACATGCTCAGCCTGTGCAAGAGGAGGGCAGGCAGATGGTGTGAGTGCTACCCCCACCCCAGGGGAGCAGCCTGCATACTATAAAAGGTGAATGAGGAGGAACTGATTGCTGCTTCTTGGGAGGAGCTCCAGTCTTCGCCTTCAGATTGGACATCATCTCCTGGCTTCCCACACAGACTGTTCGGCTTTGTCGTAGACTCTTCAGCCTTCCGTCGTAGATTCTTCAGTGTTCTGTCATAGGTCCATTGGCCTCCTGATGCAGAGTTGAGGACACTGCAGTAAGCTCTAGCCCTTGGGCTGGACCCTTCACCCTCTAGCTTGCAGACACCCTCTGCACTCTCCTTTATTCAAATTTGTGGCTGACCATTGTAAGCCAATCTTGTAATTTCTTATAGAGTTGTATATCTTGTGTTATATCTGCTTCTCTAGTAAACCCTGACTGATACACCCCCCAAAAAATCAACCAACCAACCAAACAAACAAAACCCCCAAAAATCTCTGCCTAGTTCTGTGCCTGTGTGGGCTCCTTCTGGTTTCCTGCTCTCCAAATACCACTGAGTTCAGCATCTGTGCAAAATCCCTCCCAGGGGTCACCAAAAGTTGCTAAGCTCTGTGCCTGTGTGAGTTTCCTTCCTTCATCCTCCAAACAATACTCAGTTCCACAAAGAAAAGCCCTTTTTTGCCAAGCCCTAAATGCCACTGAATTCAAAGGCTCAAAAGAGACTTTGTGTGACACATAGATGGGGCTTGGACAGAAAATGAGAGAGAAGTAGTGTGCTCAGAAGGTTTAGCACAGGGTGCTAGCCCAGAGTATCTTAGAACAGATATAAGCAGCTGCAGGGATTATCACAGAGGGAAGGGGATAGAGATCAATGAATCCCTCCCAGAGATCAGCAGAAAAATAACTAGACCAATCCCACTGTGCTGCCGTGTCCTTCCGGTACAACTGAAGAATTCTAGTCACAAGGCAGAGGCAAAAAACTCTGGCTAGTCATATCTGTAGCAGCAAAGCTGAAACCTAGTAGAGTTCTGCCTACAGAAGGAATGAAAAGCACCCTTAATAATCTGTCTGGATGACTGAGCCCCTTCACTTCCTTGTAGGCATGGCAGCAAGTCATTGGAAGGGAACCAGTTCAAACACCAGTAGATACACACAACTTATTAGACAGGAACAGAAGACTGGAGGTCACTCTCCTCCTTCAAGTGCTATAAAGACAAGGAAGATCTCCCAAGTTTTGAACTAAGGGAGACGAATAGACTGATTGAATTCTGACTGCAGTATAAATAAGACTCAAAGGAATCTTTACTTTTGTGCTTTTGGATGTGTGTGTGGGCACACGCGCGTGATTATTTCATTTTCTATTGCATTTTGAAAGAGCTAGGAGAGGGAGCCATTGTGTGCTGGTGAGAGTATAAGAATCTGAGCTTTTGCCCTTACCAAGATATACTTGATATGGTTTTTCCATGCCAAGGGTTGTTTCATAAAATTAATTAAATTGGCTCTTTGGTTACATCATAAATTTGTCTCTGTCTTCCTGTACTTTCTGCAATGTTCCATTGTACATATGCTCTTCACAAATCCTGTTGACAGGTAGTCTGTGAGAGTTGTGGACATAAATAAAATACAACCTTCCTATACCCTCTACCATGCTCCATTTAAACTCCTTCTCTTTTTACTTATCTCCCCTCTCAAATTTATTGTTTCTTTACTTCTTCTTTAGTGAGCAAGATACTATGAGCACATTATATTTTTAAACTTTTCCTTCTGTCTTTTTTTGTCTTTCCTTTATTCCTCTTTTAGAATATACCTTAATGTGTGGTGTTTGGATATGTGAATAAAAATTAGTGAGTCCTTAGTTTAGACAGTATCTTTCAAGGTTATGTCAGGTTAACCCTCATCAAAAATTGTGTATGGAGGATTCAAACACAAGCCTTATGTCAGTATATTAATTTTTCCAATCTTCTTGCAGTTTTACTAAATCTCCAATTATGATTCTCTCCCTCTTCTTTTTATTTCTGCATAAGCAAATAACCCTCTCAAGCCCTCTTTTCTTCTTTCTTTCTAGTTGTAAAACAATATCACCAAAGTCCTATGTCTTCTTTATTTCACTTGCTATTGTCTTTTATTTCTTCTTTTTGAATTTTTTCTTATTTTTTCCTTCCTTTGTTCTTACATCTCAGCCTACTTGTCATCAGTACTGTTATTGTGTTCCTGGGTTATTGAAGAAACTGAAATTTTTAAAATAAGTTTCAATTTTATGATTGATATGTGGTTGATTTTGTAGATGCTGATATAATTGGTAGTTGTTCTGTCCTTGCAACACAGTTAGGCAGATTGAATACATGCACAAATACCAAAACATAACCAAAACCAAAGTCACATTCCAAGGAAACCTACACTAACCAAAAAGATCTCCATAGTAGTGAAAGAGTTTTCTATCCTCACTGTTCTTCACTCTTCAACACACGAGCACTAGAAACATGAGGAAACAAGTTGTCCCCCAGTACTCTTAGCTCCCCAAAAGGTGATCTCACAAGTAACCAAGTGGAGGAAGTATCAGGCCAAGAACTCAAAAACTAGAGGGTTAAAATGTCTGAAGAGATCAAAGGAGAAACAAATAAGCAAATGCAAAAGATGTTTAATAAGCTTAAAGAAGATATCAATAAAGGATTTATTTACTATGTCCAGCAGTTGACTGAATTAAAGAGGATAGTGCAGGATACCAATGAATACTTCAGTAAAGAATTAGACATTGTGAAAAGCAATCAAGTAGGAATATAAGATGAAAAATTAAATTCTGAAGAAAAGTCCAATTGCACAATAATAACAATAAGCAAACAAGAGTTCATTAAGTTGAAAAACTTCTGCACAGCAAAGGTCACAATCAACAGAGCATAGAGCAACTTACAGAATGAGAAAACAATTTTTCCAGCTACTCCTCAGCCAGAGGACTAATATTTAGAATATATAAAGAACTCAAAAAAATTAGACACTCAAAACAAATGGCCAAGAAATACCTGAAGCAGGGTTCAGCATCGCTGCGTATTTGAGAAATGGAAGTCTAAGCAGCTCTGAGATTTCATCTTACTCCAGAAAGAATTGACTATCAGCAGGGACTCAGAAAACAGCAAATGCTGGTAAGATTGTGGGGAAAAAGAACCCTTCTGCATTGTTCTTGGAAATGTAAACTAGTATAACCACTATGTAAATCAGTATGGACATTCCTTAAAAAACTAGAAACAGTGATTCCATTTGTTCTAGCTATATCTCTCCTGGGTATCTTCCCAAAATACAGAGATAAATGCACACCCATATTTTTATGTTTCAGTCACTTTCTTTGTCATTGAAACAAGATATCCAAGAATTGCAATTTAAAGGAAGAGAGGTTTATTTTGGTTCGTGTTTTAGAAGTTTCTGTTCTTGTATGCTTGTCTGGATCCAGGCAGAAGCAGCATGGTGGAAGAGTGTGATGCAGACACCTACTCACGTCATGGAAGCAGAGAGAAATGAAGGGAGGAGCTGGAGAGGGAGATGAAGTTTTCTAGAGTATGTCCCCAGTCACCCATCTGGTGGACTAGACCTGACATCCCTACAGCAAGCCAGTTATACTGCCCCATAATCCAATCACCTTTCACAGGTACAATCTATGAACATAAAAAGCTTTGGGAGACATCTAGATTTAAACCGTAACATTATAGCAGGACAATTAAAAAGAACTAAATTACAGGAGCAATCTATTTATTTATCAACAGGTAAACCAACAAAATGTGGTAGAGATACAAAATGGAGTACTATTCAGCCACAAAAGGGATAATTGTGTCATTTGTAGGAAAATGGATGGATTTTTTTTTTTTTTTTGGTACCAGGAATCAGACTTAGGGTCTTATGCTTGCCATGCAGGTGCTTATGCTACCGAGCTATATCCCTGGCCCCAGTGGATGGACCTTAAGATCACAATACTAAGTGAAAGTAAATCAGACACAGAAGGTTACAGATCACATGGTTTCTCTTAGATGAGGAACACCAAATATAAATAATTTAAAGAGCAAAATAAATGAGAGATGGTAGGAAACAGGGAGGTAGGCTATTTGGAGAAGGGAAGAGGTTTTGGAAAAGGAGAAAATGGGAAGGTGGGGAGACAAAGAGGAGTGAATGTGATTAAGTTGTGATGTGTAAATTCTGAATGCAATTGTTATGCATTACAAACTTATACTAATAAAATTATGAGAAAGAAAACTTACGTGCCTTAAATCAGAGAACATTTAAATTTTAATTCCAGATTTACATCACTGATTGTGATATTCAGCATTCTTTTTTACATAATTTATGAAAAAAATCATGGCATAATGCTTCATTACATAGCTATAAATTTCCAGATAGTTCTGGGATATATACTCTTGCATGAATAATTTCAGGAATACTGTGACTAACTAGATCTAGTTAATTTTCATGTGATTCATTTCCTCTTAAAACAAATAGAGATGCTTGTATGATTGAGTATATCCCAAGATTTGCACTCAAATAACAATTCTTGCGTTCACTGGCATCATAATCTCTTCTGATACTGGCATTGTAATCTCTTCTGATACTGGCATTTCATTTCTGCTATGTAACTCTATCACTGTAAAATTTCTTATTCTGAGAGTTAGATTCTGTGCCCTTCCTTCAGTCTAAGTATCTTCACTTTCTTGAAGTCAGTAGCAACCTTTCTAAAATTTGCTTTACAAGCTCGAAGTTTTGCATGTTAATTTCTTCACAGTAGCAAAGTCAAATCTTAATCATATGGAGAGACATACAATGGGTGTCTCAGAGGCCTTTAGCTTTTTATTTTTTTAATGAACATGAATGTATTGTCCCTCATAACCACACATTTGAAACAAATTAAGTGCAGGTCACTTCTTCACTTTTGAGAAACTCAGTTGTCTACCTGTTTTTGTTTATAGCTCTTAGTAACTGTAGAATATCCGTGATTACAGCATCCTGAGATAAACAGGTACCGGAAACATTTTGTTTTCCTCTAGAAACTGGGTATCTTTCATCCAAGTCACATGAACTTCCAGAATGCAAAACCCAGGATGGGCTGCTTTCTAGGGTCCTTCATCTGCTGTGCAAGTGAGGCCTTTAGCTTTAAGTCTTTAATTTTAGTGCTTCAATAAGGTTAAACAAAACTTCTGATATCATAAAAATAAACTAGGTTTCCATATAGTACTTTGGCTTCTTCCAAATACAGTACCATACAAATACTTTCCAGTGAAGGGAAAACCATTTGAGAAGAAGATTGGGGATCTTGATCTATTACTCCATTAAATCACTGAGAACTCAGCACAGCTAGTTCACACCACAGACTCTGGCAGGCACGGAGCCTGTGGTCCACAGCTCTTCTTTCCCAAAGGAAATGGAGTGTTGAAAACAAGTCTTTCATTTTTCTACAGGTGCCACATCTGTGATAATACAATCAGCTCTTCTATGTTTAAACCAAACTTCTCAAATTTCTTCTCTGCAGATGGTGAAGGTCTAGCAGTTCACATGACCTGGCTAATTGGGTACATTTTTCTCTGTAAATATCGTAGCCAGAATTTGGGCAAGGATATCAAGTTGCAGGTATTTGAGCTCTGCCAGTTGGAACATAAAGAGATGAGGTCTATTGGGAAAAAACTTGTCTGGTTTAAAAGCCTCAAAAAGTTCATCCTCCTGACCCAGTGATTTCATGTATAGAACTCCAAACTATGGAAGTGATCAGAGATGATGATGAGAGCTGTAGGCACAAGGGTGTTCACGGCAGCATTGTTTGTAACAAGAAAAAGTAGGATTTAACCTAAATATTCAAGAAAAGAATAGTTTAATTTGCTATGATTCATTTTGAGATGGATATTTCAGAGTAACAAAAAGTGTTTTTGATAACCCGAGAACATGATTAAAATTAACTGATGATATTAAGGCATAAACAGTACATACTATAAAATATCCACTTTTAAAAATAAACTTTATATGAATGTAATATGTTCTCTGGGTCTATCTCCACTAGAGTCCCTAGATACATGAAGTTGGTGAAGTCTGACTGTTCTTGTAGTACTGTGTCCTGTTAATCTCAACAGAAGAACTACATAAAGTTTATAAAGTTCTTTACAGGATTATCTCTTACCAAGGAGTGAGAGAAACAGACTGGAACTCATCCATTTTCAACAGTATCTTTTCTGGAAAAAGGAAGATTTTGAGACTTGAACCTTTAATAAGAAGCTTTGAATTTGTATCTTTTCTCTTCTCAATTTACCTGACTTTTTCTCTTAGTCTCATCGGTTTTCAAATCTCCAAGGCCATACTTTCATTCTCTTTTTGGGACCTATATTCCTCATCTCTGAAGAATAATCCTTTTTTCTGATTTTTTTTTGTATATGTATATGTTCCTCAGTTCTTACCGTTATCAGCTAATGCTTAAGTGATGGGTAACCCTATCGATTTCTTCATTAGTTTATCCAAGATATCTCACCAAGGTTTGGGGTTGGGTATTTATATTTCTTGGAGACAATGAAGATTTATCAAGGAGAGCCTTTCCTTTCTATCAGATGAATTTATTTTTTTTCCTTTCCAAATAGTAGCTCCTGCCATTATTGTGCTAAGAAGTCTTTGGCTCTGTCTTGAGTCTAGTTTGTATTTCAAGTCAAACAAACTACCTGCCAATGGCTCTCTATGCTACCCAGAGAGTGCAGTGTCAGTGCTTATTAAGTTCTCTTTGATGGCATGACTTACTGTGATTGAGAGGTAGGAGCTAGTAAGAGGACAGATTTTTCAGTTTAAATTTGCTGTAATGTCTCTTTCAGTACGCAATGAATCCCTCAAGCCAACATCAAGTCTGATTCTTCCAGATAACACCCAACTCTACCATCATTGATACAATACTCTGGTCATCAAATTAGGTTACCCGAAGGCCAGCCTGAGCTACATAGTGTGACCCTGCCTCAGAAAACTAGGGTTGGGAGTTTGGCTCAATGGCTTAAGGGCCTGTCTCACAGGTGTGAGGTTGTGAGTTTGATCCTGGTGCCGCAAATTAGGTCACCCTTACGTTTCAGAAACAATCTGAGGACTTGACCTGTGAAAGACTGGAAGTTAAGGGAACAGATTAAACAAGAGCATGAACTTTGGAATCAAGCCTGGTTTCAAAGTTTAAACTTATTTAACTTCTTTTTCCTCTTTCTCTTACAATTTCAGCTTCCTGTTGGCAAAATGGAGATAAAACCAGTCTCATGGAGCTGTTATGAGAAGGAAATAAGAGAATGTGGGTAAGGTACTTGATATATACCAAGAATTTAAAGTAAATTACAGGCAGCTTTCAGCTTGGCATATTAACACAGACAAAAATGGTTAAAATGAGCATGTGCTCCTGAAATGATAAAACATATCTCTTGAAAAATATTCCTATGTAAGATAAAACACATGCAGAAAATCACATCTAAAATTGTTTCATTTCATAAATTTTTATAAGGCAAGCATCTTCATAACTACCATCCAAATCAACAACCCCCCAAGACCCTTTGTGCACCCTGTTTTAATTATACCTCCCTTTCTACTTGATTTTTTTATAATAATCACTTCTATATATTTCTTTATGGTTTTGTTATACAAATGTATGCCCCTATTCACTATAATATAGTCTCACCCATTTTAAATTGTATATGTTCCCACTATTGGTGGAAAGATGTAAGAAAATGTGTTACATTAAAGTGATAAGCACAATTAAAACATATATGCAATGTAGAGTGATGGTATACTGCAAAAGCATGGAGTCCAGAGATTGCTGCCTGGATTCATATCCTAACTCTGTTAGCTAGTAGCTTTTTGAGCTTAACCATGTTATTTAACTTCTCTGTGCTCAGTCTTTTCCCTTATACAATGGTAATAATAATAATAATAATACCTCATAAGTACATGGAAGGAAATATAAGAAACATTTTTCAGAAAATAAAAAAGTGACAGAGTAAACCCTAATATAAAAGATGAACAAAAAGGAAAAAATTATCAAACTAAATACTGGTGAGTCAGAGTTGCCCTTCAACAATTGTTCTCCTTTGCTTCATTAAATAAAGAATCTAATATTTAGAGAATCTAGGCCATAATCAGTTTCCAAGGCATGAAACTGTGAAGTAGCACAGGGTGTAGTACTCAGAGGGTTCCAAGCTTAGTTCAGTGTTCAGTGGTTGCTATCTTGCAACTTTTAGTATGTTTTGAGCAAAGAGACTATGACAGCTTCAATTTTGAATGTCTATCCTGAAGGCTTACATATTGAAGGTTTGGTCCCTAGTCCTATTATTGGAAGATGGTGGAAACTTTAGGGGTGGAGGCTAGGTAAAGGAAGTTAAATGATTGGGTAATGTTCTTGAAGGGGATATTGGGAACAAGCCCCTTTCTCTCTCTCTCTCTGCTTCCTAACTGCCATGAGATACCTCCTCTACCATGTGCTCCCACTGTGATATACTGTACTGCCTTGCCCTCAAAGGCACTGGGGCCAATTGACCTGAGATTAAAACCTCTGAGATCTTCAGTGAAAAATAAACCCTTCCTTCTTTTAAGTTGACTTTCTCAGTATTTTGTCACTGTTGTGGAAAGTTGACTAGCACAGGGCTTTATATTTTCATTTTGCATGCCAATGATGTGACCAATCTTGATCTGGGCACACAACTATCCATAATAGACTCATTTTCCATTTTTAGTAAGCAATACTTCTATGGGCAAATTCTGCTTAATGGGGTGAATATAGGATTATATTTGCAAACTATAAAATGTTCCCTTAAAAGGTAATTCTCCTTCTTGCTAATAAAAATGTGTATTGTTTTTCTGTGCTGGTGTGAAATAAATTCTTAGTGGATGGAACTCCAGTAGTCATGTTGGGCTGTGAGGTAACCATTAACATGAAAGCCATGAAAGGTGAATCAACAATGTACATAGCTGAATTACCAAAATTTCCAAAATAACAGCCCTGAACTTCATCCAGATTTCTTCAGTTTAAGAAAGAAGAGGGTGTGGTGGTGAATGCCTGCAATTTCAGCACTCTGGTGACTGAGGCAGGAGAATTTCTGTGAGTTTAGGGCCAGCCTGAACCTACATAGTGAGGCACTGTCTCAAAAAACCAAAACAGCAACAACAAAGACAACTAAACCAAAACAAACCTACAGTGAATGTAATCATTATATACTGCAAACATGTATAGTAAATAAATAAAATAAAAGTAGACAGACAGAGAAAGACAGAGAGAGAGAGAGAGAGAGAGAGAGAGAGAGAGAGAGAGAAAGAGAGAGAGAGAGAGAAAAGAAGGAAGAAATATTCTTGTTTAACTCACCGGCATTTTGGTTTTTCCTGTAACTTTTACCTGAACCTACTCCTGAGAAGGAGGTGAGGCTTGGAGGTGGGAAGATGAGAGCCCGAGGGAAAGAAAGAGTGAGACAGAGAGAATACACAAAATAATAAAGTAATACCTTGGTTCAAAAATGTTGTTGTTCACAAACAATTTAGTTCTCAAACAAAAGTGTTTGACAATATTTGGTTTCTGTTCACAAATTCCTCATCGGGTGACAAACAAAACCATAGCCATCTTCTTCACACAAACAAAAATGAGGCCATCTTCCCCAAAATTATAAAACAAGCTTGAGAACCGAGTTACCACAATGTTTTGAAAAATCCATAGGTAGATATGTCTTGTAATCTCAAGCAATTAAAAAAGGAAAGAGAATTGAAATAAATTCATAATTAAAAAGAAGAAATATATATAGACATATAAGAGATTTCATAATTTTCTAAATTATGAAAAAGTAAAAACCTTGTAAATTTAATACATTTTTGTAAAACATGAAATACCAAAATTGGCTCAACAAAGATAAAATGACAATCATTAAGGAATTTGATTTGAAATGATGGTAAGAATATTTTGCCAAATGTTCTAGGCTCAGATGACTTAGTCTGTTTTCTAACATGGATAAAAAAATTTAAAATAAACTGGTAGTTAGTTGAATATAGCCATGCATTAAAGTATATTGTGTTTAAATAGGCTTTAAAATCAGAAAATCTACCAACAAATTATTTAGCACATTAAAATAAAAAAGTTGCATGATTATTTTAGCACAAAGATATCTCTGGATTCAAAATTCAATACCTATTCTTATTTATTTATTTATTTGTTCGGTACCGGGTATTGAACTCACAACCTTGTACTTACCAGGTAGGCACTTATGCCGCTGAGCTAAATCCCTGGCCCCTTATTTTTATTTTAAAACTATTTGAAAACAAGGGCCAGAGTAACATTTTCTCAGCTTGACAAAGACAAAATATCAAAAATTTGCATTTAATAGAAAGCATTTAGATACAGTCATCTTAGTATTAGGAAAAAATAAGAATTCCTGGTACTTTTTGGTAACTTGTTTTTTGATTAGTATATATTAATTGTACATATTAACAGGTTCGGTGTGATATTCACACATGCATACAGCATGCACTGATCAGATCTACTGTCCTCCACAACACACATACTCCTCAATCTCTAATAATAGTCATCACTATTCTTATAGTTAGGTCAACATTTTCAGCTTCCACAAATGAGAGAGACTATATGTTGCACTTGTCTTCCTGTGTCTAGATTATTTCATTTCACACAATAGGATCCCAGTTCCACCCATTATGCTGCAAACTCCAGGATTTCATTCTTCCACATAGCCAAAGAATATTCTATCATGTGTATAAACATTTTCTTTATTTATCTGTTGTTGAGCATGTAGGTTGATTTCATAACTTAGCTGACGTGAATGCTTCCACAATAAACACGAGCAGCCTGGTATCTCTTCTTTGTTTCACTTTTCTGGTGCTGGGGGTCAAACCCAGGACATGATGCATTCTAGAGAAGAGCTTTACCACTGAACCACATTCCAAGCCCAATATCTCCTTAATGTGCTGATTTTATTTACCTGTGAATGTATACCCAGAAGTGGGATAGCTGGATCATATGGTAGATTTATTTAAGTTTTTTGAATAACTTCCATAGTGTTCTCTGTAATGACTGTAACTAATTTACTTTGCTACCAAGAGTGTGTAGGAGTTCTTTTTTCTCTTCATCCTTGGAAGCATTTGTTATTTTATTTTATTTTCTATAATAGCCATTCCAGTTGGGATGAGGTGATATTTCATTGTAGTTTCAATTTCCATTTCCCTTATGGTTAATGGTATTAAGTATACTTTCATATATTTGTTTTCACCGTATTTCTCTTTTGAGAAATGTCTATTCAACTCATTTGCCCATTTTAATTGAATTACTTGTTGTGTTATTTTTTGAGTTCTTTTTATATTCTAGGTATTAATTCTTTGCTAGATGAATAGTTGCCAAATATTTTTTTCTCATTATATGACTTGTCTCTTCATTTTGTTCATTGTTTCCTTTGCTGTGCAGAAGTTTTTTAGTTTTATGTAATCTCATTTTCTTTTTTTCACTTTTGTTTGCTGTTTTTTGAATCATATTAAACAATTTGCCTATACCAATATCCTCAAGTTTTCCCCCTGTGTTCTCTTCTAGTAGTTTCAGAGTTTCAGGTTTTCGATCTAATTTGAGTTGATTTTTGTATATGATGAGAAAGAGAGTTGAGTTTCATATACAGAAGATCTCCAGTTTTCCCAGCACAATTTATTGAAGAGACTGTCCTCCAACATATGTTTTTGTGCTTCTTGTTGGAATCAATTGGCTGTAGATGCGTGGGTTTATTTCTGGGATCTCTATTCTGTTACATTGATCTGTGAGTCTGTTTTAGTGGTAGTACAATGCTGTTTTTGTTACTATGGCTCTGTGATAATGAAATCGGGTATTTTGATGCCTCTAGCTTTGTTGTTTTTGCTCAATATTATTTTAGCTCCTCATAGTCTTTTGTGTTTCCTGGTGAATTTTAGGATTTTTTTCCCCAGTTCTGTGAAGAATGTTGTTGGTATTTTGGTGGGGACTGCTTTAACAGTATTAATTTTTTGAATTTTGCATAATTCTACAGGCCTTTGCAAAAGCAATTACATGGTGAAACAAAAGAAGTATGGTAAAAGAACAGCCAGGGAAGAGACTATTATCATCTTTCTATTGATTAATCTTCTTTAAAAAGTTTGAAATGAGTGGGGTGTGGTGGTGCACGTCTGTAACTCAAGCACTTGGGAAGCAGATGCAGGAGGATTGCCTCAAGTTTGAGGCCAGGCTGGGCTACATAGAGAATTTAGGGGCAACCTAAACTATACAGGGAGACCCTGTCTCAAAAAAAAAAAAGTCTGAAATTCTCAGCAAACTGTTAGATACAATGGGGGAGTTCAATGAATTTCCAATTGTAATACTAACTGACAAAAATCAGTAATCCCTGTCTACATGAGTAAAGCAAGTGGGAAAAGAGCAAAAGACATCATTCATAATAACAATAAAATTATGAAATATCTATGAATTAAACAGCACAATTAGGAAAGATCTTCCCAATAATGTGACATTTGAGATGACATCTGGATGCAAATATAGAGTCAGTCTGGCAAATATGGGAAAGAGCATTTTGGGCAGAGGAAATTACAGGGACAAATGACTGCATCCTTGTTTTCTTCTGACATCAGGATATTTTCCTTTCATTTGAGTCCAACCATGTTTTAAATTTTTAAATATTTTATGCAGAGTCTCAAGGTTTTCATATAACATGGGAGACCTTTGTTAGTTGGCTGATCTCCTTCCTCCTTTTTACTCAGCTCTGGTTTTATTTCTTCCAGAAAAGAGGAAAGGAAGATCATTTCTCTTTGCTATTCCTGCACTTCTGAGCTAACCTGTATCATTACCCTTAACGTGCTGTTTGGAAATTAATTGTAAACTGGATTTTCACATGTTACTCTTTTAAGTTAGTTAATAAACTTCAAAGGCATGGTACTTTTGATGTGAAGATTACAAGGTAACAGGTGAATTTCTTAGTACCATTTTAGTCTTCTCTGAATTGTTACTTTCAGACTGTAACTTGGTGTTAGTCACTTAAACTCTGAGCCTCACTTTCATCATGATATTCGAAACAATTTTATAATGTAGATTTGAGGATGAAATGAGTTTGCACACATAAAAAATGTGACTATAAACTTTCTTTCATGTAATACTGCACGTAACTCAGTGGTGAGGCGTATAGAGAGTGTCATTTTATAAATATTTACAGAGAAAGTGGGTGGATCCCACACAGGCTATTGTTTGAAGCAAGGCGCCCTGATTTTGTAGAGAGTGAATGGTATCCGTGGATATAGAGCCACAGGACCTCCCTGGGGAAAGCAGATCTCCTAGAGACACTCTGAATGGGATCTTGGGAAAACCAATGCCTGTGAGTCTATGTGGGGCATTTCTAACTCATTCCCCATGCTGTACTATTTCACGCAACAAAAGGGAAGTCTCTGAGGACTCCAGCAGGAGTGAAAGTATCTATACTCCCTTTTGCACTATTTCCTGAGGAGTAGCCTACACAGAGAAGAACTGGATCTTCTCATTCATTCAACCTTCTGAAACTCCTTCATTCAATCGGGTTCTGTTAGCAAGCTAATTTTTGAGGCATTCCATTCCTGTACCCAGCTGGTATTTGTCTACTGACCCAGTCTTACAACTTTCTTCAGTGATGGAAATGTTCGGTACATAGACAGTCTAGAATGGAAGCCACTAGCCATTTGTGGCCATGAGAATTTGAAATAGGGCTAGTCTGATTAAATAACTGTTTGACATTTTATTTAATATTAAAATTAAACAGTGCACTTCTGTACTGTATTGTAGCCAGTCTTTTATTGTCAGCATTTGCACAGAGCCTAGCTCAGAAGAGGCATTGGGGAATGTTTGTTTAAAAATATTCTAAACATGTTCACTTTCTTATTTACTGGATTTATACTTGTCAAATGCAGTTTCATCAGTCACCTCATGTGTGAGTTAAAGCAACTCTGTGTTAGGGAGGGCCTTTGTCTCAGTTTGTTGGAGAAGGAAACTGAGGCTAAATGAATTTAAGTGATTTGTGCAAGATTATAAAGCTACAATAAGGCCAAGATCTTAGTGGGATCCAGATTTTTTCCCTCTTTTTTCATTTCTCTACATTCGATGAAGTTTCTGTGTTCTCCTTGGCCCTTTTTGACCCCTCCTCCACTAAAATTTCCACAACTCTCACCGTCTTTACCATCATCAGAATTTGTGAAAAGTACTTGTACATTCATGTTGTGAATTTTAAACTGCTCACATGTTAAATCTTATTTCTGATGGATATTTTCAAGCAACTTTCTGTAGAAGACTCTTAATGGGGCCCATACGTTATCCCTGATTTTAATATAGGTGATTGGTTACACGCATGCTGCCAAAATCTTACTTCAAAGAATTTCTCATCCTTCTGCTTTTTGCCTGAAGGGTTTCTCTCAAAGTCTAGGTATAAACCTGCTCAGCTTTGGGTAATATAACCAGGAAGCATAAGAAAGTTCAAGCTAGGGATCAAGGAAAACCCTCAATGAACAGGGATGGAAATCAGGAGATAGATAAATGGCCCTGCCTCCTTGTTCTTCATAGGGGTAATAGTAGAGGTACATTTTAAATAGTTCTTTAAAGAGTTTCCAGTGAGATTAAGCTCAACTGTTTCCAAGAGAGAGCCATCAGCTCACTGACATTTTTCTTGGATTCCCCCCCTTTCCTCTTTTCCTCTCTGCACTTCACTTATTTCCTTTCAAACAGATTACAAGTCCTTGCTTCAGGCTCTGTTTTTTGAGACCCAGATGAATTCACTACTTAGTCATCTAGTAACCTCTTCAGAGACAACAGTTTTCCTTATGTAATTTGTGCTCAGCCATACTTGAATTCTTGCAATTTCCTTCCTGCTACCCATAGTTATGTTCTTGGCTCACGCATGCTCTCTGCTCAGCACACTATGCTCACTTACCTGTCTGACATTCAGTCATTCAAGACTCAAAGAGTGAATCCTCTTTCCCAGGAAGTCTTCACTCATTACCCTCCGCTCCCAGTACCAGCACCATCTCTAGGATCCAGTAATACTTTGTGCAGTTAACCTCTATTAGAGCCATTAGCTCTGTTCTCTGTGAGCTGCTTGAGAGAAGAAATCTACCTAGCAGGGTACTTGCTAGAAAATTACGTGCTTAATAAAACCGATAGTAATGTGTAGGAATTTAGGACTCATTTTCCATTCAGCATATATTTACTGTGTATCTACTTTATGTCATGCATCACGCTGCACTACAGGGTATAGAAAGGTGAAGAACAACCCGAGTATTAGGAAACTCTTGGCCAAGTGAGGAAGACAGAAGGAAATGAAGCATAAAGTATCGTTAAATGTTCGGACAGAGGACACACACATTGAGCCATGTGATTAGCGAACTGGTCAGGAAAGGATAACTTTCTAATTCAGTCAGAGTAGACAATGGCACAGAATGAGCATCCAGGTATTCTGAGAAATACAGAATAAGCCTTTTTAGAGGTGAGGGTTGGTGCAGTTGCAGAGGAGCAAGAAGGCGGCATCCACTGGACATGTGTGGGTTTGGGTTGGTGCGGGCACACAGCGTGCAGGTAAAGGTGAGTACACAAGTCATTTAACACCTTGATGAAACCAAACAAGATAGGTGTTAAGTGCAGGGAAGTCAAGAAACCTGTCCCGAGTCCCTAGAGTTGAGTATCAACTACAGAAAGGTCAAGGTAGTGAGGCTCTGGGGTCAGCCCTACGACCCCTGTCAGCGGCAGGAAAGCGCCAGCCCAACCGACTTGGCCCTGGCCCCAGAGGCGACTGAGCATGCTCAGTTGACCGGACGCGCCGGCTGGGTCGCTGGGCAGCGGCTGGGTCCCAGTGCAGAAGGCTACAGGCCCACGTGGGGGCTGCGTCGCGGGGGCGGGGCCTCGGACGCACGCGCCGCCTCCCCCCACGCGGCAGCCGGCCCACTACAGCCAGCCCGTTGCCGGGGCAACCGTCGTGCCGCGTCTTCCTGAGGGAGCTCTCGTCAGCCCGCGGATCCCATCACCCGCTCCGCACTGCCCCGCGGTTTTCGCTTTTCGCGTGGGCTTGGAGAGTGAGGGACAACAAAAAATGGCGGAGCGGAGCCAGACGGCGCCTGAGGCAGGTCTGTGGGGGCGGTCGATTAAAGGAAGGCTGAGGCGGCTGGGCTGGCCTTGGCCTGAGGGAACAGGAGACCGAGGTCTGGCCCTAGGCTGGAGGAGGCGCCCCAGTGGTTTTGTGCTGTGGGGTTATGACCCCGGGGTCAGGGGTCAAAGGAGGTGTGTCCCCCTGTGAGTGACAGGCAGGGACCTCGAAGTCCTGCTGTGGGAGCTTGTGGGGGGAGTGTGCACACACTTAGGTGAGCATGGGCCTGAGAAGGGACTGGGACACAGCCCCCTGGCCCTGAGGTGCCTGTGGTGAGGCCTGATCCCAGGGACAGGCTGCGTCATGGAGAGTGCATACCCTACCCTGTGGGAGCTAGGGAAGGATCCCTGTACGGGCAAGATTCGGAGTGGGGCTGGGAGCAGGGCGAGGCTCTGATTCTGAGGAGGCAGGTGCATGTGGAAGGTGTGTTACTTTAATATCAGACAGTACCACTAAGAGGGATTTGCACAGAGCTTTTCTGTGTAGGGGCCTCAGGATTACACCTCATCACAGAGTGTACAAATCTTTGTATGGATCCTTAAAAAAGCAAGATGTTTGCGGGGACACCCAGGACCCTAGTCCTTTAGGAGTCTACCAGAGGAGGCTGCAGCCTGAGGGTGACTGTATATGGGATCTTGAAGGTCATTCAGAAACCACGAAGGGGTGCTCCTCCACATCTCTGGAACTGGAAGATAGCCTTCAAGGGTCAGGGAAAGTGACAGGATGGGAGATACAGGATCCTGTTCCTGAGAGCATCTTTGTGAATATGACTGGGCTTAGATGGAGAGAGAGTGACCTAAATCATCACTGGTGGTGTCATTATAGAGTTATAGGAGAAAATGTGGGTTTTTATACTTCTGTATATGGGAGGGAGTAAGAATATCCCTAAAAGCACCCGAGGACCAAAGAACTGGAAGTTCAGTACAAGCGATAACTAATATTAGAGTGTATAGAAAATCAGCAGCTTTGGGATATGTATGGTGGTGGGTGGCGAAAGTGGTATACATATATAAACTTTTATATATGTACTAATTAGGTGTTATAGATTGTTTGCAAGAGCAAATTTGAATTACTCCAGCTTTGGTGTGTGTGGTTATGGCAAGCCTATATAGGGCTGAAAATGGAAACTGTTTGAAACTATCAGGAATGTTCCAAGGGACCATTATTTCTCAAGGCTTCTTCTTGATTTCTCTTTTCTTTCAATAACATTTCTTTTCTTCCACAAGATGGTTTTTCTACTCATTTTATAGTTTTAGCTTCCTCATAACTTAATCATAGTCATTCCTTTATTTACTAGTCTACTCAACAAATACAGTATTTACTAAATGTTAACTATATGCAAGACACCAAAGTAGGCACGGAAAGTGCTTGCTCCTGGTTATCTTACCTTGAACTTTAGAGTTTTCCTAATGCATTTATTGCGTTTGAAGCTACTTAATATAGTAATTTGTGTTATTAATTAGCTATCTTCTTCAACTTTAATGTAAACTCTACAAGGGCTTTATTTTACCAATCGTACATATCTAGAACTGTGTGTAGGCTCTAATATGCTCTCAATAAATGTTAAGTAAATAGCTGAATGATATCATATTGTCTGGAGGTGATATTTTACCTGAAATATGATAAGAATTGGTTAAATTAAGAGCGAAGAGTATTCTAGACAGAGGGAAGCCCATGTGAAAATGTCTGAAGGTAGGTAGAAATATAATATACTGTGTAAAAACCCAGAAGGAGACATGTATGAGTGCATGTGGGGCAATGGGAAGTAAGGTGAGGCCAGAGTTTAGGGTCCTTGTAGCTGTGTTATAAATTTTGATCAAAAATCCTAAGACTAATGGGAAGATGTTAAGGACTTTTAAGTGGGAACCTGAAATGATTAGAATCATTAGAAAAATAATTCTGGCTATAGTGGAAAGTAGAAGACACAAGGGAAAACTGTTAGTAGCAGTGGAGATGAAGAAAGGAATTGACAAATATTTAGGAGATAAAATTAATAGGAGTTAGTAAAATATGAAGATGAGAGAGAAGAAGGTATCAAAGACTACTCGTTTTCTGTCTTATGCAACTGGATAGTTGGTGGTGTCATTGCTGAGATGGGGAACATTGAGAAGACCCTTGGCTAGGTTTGAGAAGGAAGATTACCTGCTTCTTGGCTGCCATGAGGTGAGCAGCTTTGCTCCACCATACCCTTCCACCGTGTGTTCTGCCTCAGCACAGGCCCAGAAATAATGGAGCCATCTGACCATGGGTTTAAACTTCTGAAATCATGAGCCAAATAAACCTTTCCTCCTTTAAATTGTTTATCTCAGGTATTTTGTCACAGTGAGGAAAAGCTAACATAGATACAAATGAAATGGTTAAAAGAAGGAGAGGCCTGGGATGAAGTTTTGAGTAGCTGCAGAATTTCAGTGCCTTCCAAAGAGATTAAGAAGGTATAAAAACAGAAGAATTAGAGTACAACCAAAAGAATATTTAAAAATAAGTGGATTACTCAATAGAGTGAATGCTTCCAAGTGATGAAAAACAAAGATTGACAAACTAGATTTGGCAACAGAGAGCTAATTGGTAACCTTGATGAAGGTAAAATGCAGGTCATTTAACTTCTGATCACTATAAACTGTCTCAATCTTTATTTCTTAATTCAGAGTTCTGAGAAAGAGAATTTCACTACTAGATCACATATCAGTGTTAAACTTGACTTTGGGTTAAATGCTGGCTGGAGTCACCTGGTACAAAATATGACTGTCTAGTGATTTCAAGTTGCAATAGCTAACATTTATGGAGTGCTTGTTTTTGTTCCAGACAGTGTACTAAGTGCTTCACGTGTTTTAATCACTTTAGTTTCATAACATTGGTATTATCTATATTTTATGTGTGAAATTTTGACACAGAGAAGTTGAGCAACTTGCTCAATAGCTGCAAAGAATTGTGATAAAATATAAATTTTCAGGCTATTTTAACATAGCTATAATAAAAATTCTTGCCTTACAGGAAAATTTTTAAATTAAGCATATTCTAGCAAGTTGAAGTAGAAAAAATTGGGCTTCAAATATTTGTGTAAGTACTGTTTGGTTTCAGTTTTGTTATATATAAACAGAATAGTAACACTTCATTTTTAGGTGAGAATTAGAAACAAGGTATGAAAAATATACAATGTCTTATACCCCTGAAGAAATGGTAGTTTAATTGATATGTGGACTGTGTGTGTGCATGTGTGTGCGTGTATTATTTTTCCTAAAGATTTAGTAGTAAAATCATTGTTAAAGGAAGATGAAAACCAAGTGTACAGTTCCTTATTTGGCAGCTTTGGCTATATTTCAGAATTCAGATTTCTTTTTTATTATGGGAAGGCAGTATAACATATACTGTCAAATACCCTGCCCTGAAATCAAACACATTAATATCATATCTATATTAAGTGACTGTGAATCATGAACAGCTTCTTATAAACTTGGGCCAGTGTTTGCTCCCAAATCAATTTTGGCATCAAAGATAGATATTTGAGGATTTTGAATTTGTGGAAAATGAATGTATACTTACATTATTTTACCCTTTTTTAAGAAATGTTTTTAAAAGCTCAAATTTTTTGGTCAGCTTTGTATCTTCTGTAACATAAGTGAGCATGGTTTTATTAAAATTTCAGAAAATATTGTGGCAGAAAACACCTTTTTTTGGCCAAGAAACTTATGTGTTAATTTCTTCTAAGTCTTTATAAGGTCTAAATGTTACATTTGGATTCAGGTTCAGCATCTTAGCTCAGTGCCACTTTCAAAAAGAGATATTGGAGAGTTATATAATGTGTTAAAAATGTCAGAACATCAATATTTTATGTACATAGTAACAAAATTATAGTTTTGACTTTGAGTCATTTAAGAATAGCACAGTCTTATGTGAGTTTCAGAATCTTTTGATTGTTAAATTTCAGCAATGGAGTAGGTGTTAAATTTAATATTGATTTAAGGAAGAATTTCATTCTTAGATGAGTTTGATATTTCTGATTATGAAAAAATTATTTCAAGTGTGAAAGCTTGCAATAATTCATTGATAGTATTTACCATATAGGGATATGCTAATTTTCGCTTCTAATATTTCTCACTTAATCGAATCTGTAAAAGAAATTTCTTTCAGATTCTAAAGGAAGATGCTCTTATTCGTCTTATATGTTTATTTATAAACTGTTGATTGTGACCCTTAGTGTCTCTAAACAGGATTTCAAAGTCACATATTTGAATACTAACTGAAGGGAAAAAATAAAAGTATACAAATAGACTCCTAAAATTTTACACAGCATTGAAAACTTATATTACTAGATATTTTCAATAATGCTATTGGGGAAGGGAAAAGGGAAAAACAAACTGCCAGTATCGTTTGCTTGCCTTTATTTCAAAAGTAATATATGACCTCTGGGTCATGGTTCTCTGGAAAAAAAACCACTATGTTGAGTGTGATACTCGTTTTCCTAAACATTTTTTATTCTTACATTAAATTTATGTTTCTATGTGAATTAAAAATATTTGGAAAGTAGTTACCAAACAGCATGGAGTGTGCTTGATAAAAGTCTGTCACAGTGCCACTGGATGATGTGACATGGACCTTGTAGTGGTTGTGCCTGTCAGTCGCTTTTTGCTCTCAGGATTTGGTGTGTGCAAAGTCAGGGCATTTAAAAAATAGTAGTTCATTAAAAAATACATTTAGTGCTTTCTGTATTCCAAGAATTGTACTAAACTCTAGAAACTTCAGAGGTGTATTGGACAAAGTCTTTGACTTCAGGGAGTTTCTATCCTAGTGGAGTAGTTACAAAATTATAATCTAGGCATTATAGAATTATGCATAGAATTCTGAAGTCAGAGAATGATTTCCTGATAGTCTAGGACTGGTGGCAATGGTAGTTCAGGAAGGCTTCTTAGAGAAAGCAACAAATGTCTTGAACAATGAGAAGGAGTTAGCCCAATGAAGGTGGTAGGCAGAGGGTTTAGGAGTGAATAAATGAAGAGCAGAGAAAGCAGTGTATGTGCATAGGTTAATTATGAGGTGGGAATACAGAGCTCATTCAGGATATTGCTAAAATTGCTCATCTATTAACAGAGCTAAAGACTATATGTCTTTTTCCCATTCTGGTTTTGAAATCATTGATCCTTTTGGCTGTCTAATGAAGAACAATGAATTATTTTCCATGAGAATGCATGTTAAATGGAAACAAACAGAAATTTAAGAATGATTTCCAGAAATCATAAAGCTCAGGTTGGTAGTTCATCTATTTATTAGTTAAGAGCTTCCTTTTAAAAATACGAACTTTTTTTCTGTCATTGGGGATTTGAACAGATGGCCTTCATACCGAGCTACATCCCACACCATTTTTATTTTTTATTTTGAGACAAGGTCTTGTTAAATCACTAAATTGTCCAGGCTAGGCTTGAATTAGGGTTCCCTCTCTAGGATTACAGGTGTGCACCACCACGCCCACCTAAGAATCTTGAAGGTAGGAATACTTTATTGGAAATGGCTGACCTAGTAAGACCTCTGTCAAAGCAGATCCCTAATGCAGAACCCAAAATTATTTGGATTGTTAGTGTGTCTTCTACTATTAGGTTCTTCATGGTTTACTTTGTTTATGCTTTCTCTCATTTTTGCCTCACAATAGACCTGAAGGAAGAATTTAAGATTAAAAAAGTAGATTCAAGATAAATTAAATGATTAACTCAGGCTCTGTAGCTGGAAGCAGATCTAACTGATACTGAAGCTCGTGTTCTTTCCATTCCCTTTTTGCAGTTTGAAGGCAAGAGAAAGATTGTAGCATGCAGTAAAGGAGGAGTGAATTGTTATTTTTCAAACAATTTTTAAATGAGTGTTTGAGGTTAAATGACTGACCTAGGGTCATACAACTAGTAAGAAGAGGATCCAGGACTGTAATACCATTTCCTAATTTCCCTTCATTAAATCAGGTCTATCTGGATCTAACTCCAAACTGATAGGACCACCTCACTCTACTTCCTGACCTTATTTCCTAGTTGTAAAATACTGTTAGTGAAGGAAGGGGATAGCACACAGAAGGACTTAGGATAGCACAAATTTTCTTTCATAGAGGAAGAGATAATGTGTATGTCCTCAGCAAATATTTTAAACATAAAGTGCACATTCGTTTTGAATTATTCCAATCTGGGGTTAACGAAGTTTCTCATATTAGAAATCTATGCATTTACCTGTTAAAATTAGTGCTAGATAGATATTTTAAGGACTAAAATAGCAATTAACACATGAATCAGTGGGCATTCAATATTTGTGCATCAAACAAATGAGGATTTGCTAATCCATAAATTTTAGATTAAATATTTGAGCTTGGGCTATTGAAAGTTTAGGGTGTTACACATACGAAGGAAAAAGAAGTAACTTCTTTCTGTAACATTTTACAAACAAAACATTGTAGTTGAGTAATGCAAACATAATTTGTGAATTGGGGATGGAACAGGGACATTGAAAACCTTGTTTAGAGTCAAGTGAAGTAGCTCAAACCTGTAATCCCAACTCTCTGAAAGACTGAGGCAGGAGGATTGCAAGTTTGAACCCAGCCTGGGCAATTTAGTGACTTAGTGAGACACTGTCACAAATAAAGAATAAAAGAAGGCCTGGGACATGATGTCTGTTTGGGAAAGGAGAATTAGAGGAGGAGGGAGAGAGGAAGGATGGGGAAGGGATTAAGAAAAAGGAAGCAAGTTGTATTATGTACATGTACTGACTCCTCAAGATGACTGTAAAATGCATTTGCCTCAAACACGTATTAATAAAATGATGACAGCATCAACAACAATGTCCTGGGGATGTAGCTCTGTGTGAAGGTCCTGGGTTCAGTCGCCATCCTCAGTACCATTAAAAAAAAATCTTGTTTGGATGTGGCTGTCTCTTTTGGTAGCATAGTGTAGGAAACAGGGCATGTGCTTTGGAGTCACACAGATAAAACTTAACATCTAACTCTACCATGTAATGTGTACTAGTGCTTCTCTAATACTCATTTTCTTCATTTAAAATACACTAATCCTTTACCCAATAAAGTTAATAAGGGTGCATGCAATTCATATAGTAGAGTGGAATTCTTTACCTAACCCACTGAATTAGTTGGTTGCCTCCATTTTGTGAGGCATGCTGCTTTTTATATGTTTAAAGCCCTTCTCTGATCATGTAGCTGCTATAAGAAAGTAATTTTATATATGTAGAGTATGAATGGGACATTAGTCCTAGTATTATAAAGAGATTAGGAAGAACTTAAAAATAATTTTTTTATCTTAAAGAGAATAAAACCAAGCAAAATAAAACAGAACAAAGCCAACCAAAACAGAACAGTGTAAGCAATAGAGGGCTTCAAAACAAGATGATAGGAAATCAACAACGGCCACCACAGTGCCCCCTGCTGTTCTCAAAACAGCCACCCATACCATCAGACACAGGAAAATCAAACAAAACAGAACATAATAGAACCAACAAAAACAAAACAATGAATGCAATACAGGACCTCAAAACAATACCATAGCAGATCATAAATAGCTACCACAATACATCCTGCAATCCCTGAAATAGCTGCCCATGCTATCAGATACAACAAAATTAAACAAGACAAAATAGAAGAAAACCAGACCAAACAAAACAATGAAAACAACACAGGACTTCAAAACAAGACCATAGGGAATCAACAACAGCCACCACTTTCTGAAGGAGATCCCCCATAGATGCTGTCCTGGGTATTGTTGTGCTCTAAATAGATGATCAGATTGCTGGCTTTGGTCCTGCCAAGTCGATGAAACACTAAACACTACAAGCATTAAGTTGTATTTTACTTCAATAGGTATCATCTCAGCCTGTGTTTCCCCAGATCAGCTAGTTGCTCTTGGAATAGGGAGATCTTGTCTCTTTTTGTCTCCCAGCCCGCATGCTGGGAGGGGCTGGTGTCTTGTTGTCCTCGACACAACCAGCACATGGTACTTACTGACTCAGAAGAAGTGGCTGGCTTCTTGTTCTCTTCCCTGCCAAAAATAATTTTAATTAAAGTTACAAATATGGTCCTCAGGCGTAATAGTCTAACTTTTCACTTTACTAAGGTTGTTACCAGGTTGCCATCATGAGAGTAGCAGTGATTTTCAGAAATGCTTGCAAAGTTTTTGTAACCTGATAAAAGTTGTTGTAAATGTTTTTAACTTTCCTATAAAAAACTATTATCGTGTGGTCTTTGATTTGAATCTCAGTATCACATATGCTATAGTGTTGGATTAAGAATCAAATTAGTAAGTAAAGAAAGTAGGTAATTTTATTTTCTCTAATGGTCTTTCTTGCTGTTAGAGTGACAAAAGCATCCTTATCTTGTGAGTTTAATATAAACTGTCTGTAGTCTAGTGTTTACCTTTATGAAAGTGACTTTCCCTTATATGCTGAGGAGAGACTTATGGTCTAGTTTACTCTGTTAATTCATATTATCTGATAAGGTCCTAGGGAAGAGGAATTTTCTTTCCTTTTAATGTATGTTTGCCAGGTAGGGACTAATTTTAAATTGTAGTGTGCTGATTAGATCTTTTCTGTTGCTGGCAAATTTTTCATTGTGACTAGATAAATATATGTTCCTTCAGTTAAGGAATACTACATAATTAAGGCATTGCATATATTTTTCACTGAAACTTAAAAGTATGTTCTGAGAAAATGGGTATTGTATCCAACTAGTAAACCACATTATGATCCCAGGGATTAGATGGTTTAGTGGGGGTTGAGGGAAGGTGGAAAAACTTTATCATTCGTATAGTCTTACTTCAGAGTGATTTCAATTGGCAAAAACTTGCTCTCAACAAATTTTACATTCAAGTAATGTGATCCTGATGAAATGGAGTAAGTAAAATTATCTTCAGTTATCTGATTTTAATGTCATTTTACATTTAGGTTATCAAATTTTCCAATTCACCCTTGAAAACGTGCTACTCACTTAAAAACTGTGTGGATGAGCTCTCTAGGTATTACAGTGACAGAAGTATGCTTATCAGACTGGGAATGGAGTGCATGCCTGTAACCCCAGCATTCTGGAAGCAGAAGCAGGAGGATTGCTGCAAGTTCTAGGTCAGCCTGGGCTGCATAGTGAATTCAGGGCCAGCCTAAACTACCTTGTGAGACCCTGTCTTAAAACAAAAACAGAAACAAAAACAAAAACAAAAACAAAAAGCAGAACCAAAAAATCAAGACAAAAATGAACAAATGAACAAAAAGCTGAAAAAAATCTTCATTTTGAGGGTATCTGCTTTGAACAATACGTATTTTGAAACTTTAGAAATGTTGATCATTATTCAAAGATTGGTGGATAGATTCATTTGTTTCTACCCCAGTAAACTAAATGTTTGTATAGTGCTAATTTTCTAAAAGATTTTTTTCTTAAGTATCTATTTGTTTTCTCCTCACCAACTTTAAATTAGGCAAACTCACTAACCATGTCAGTTCTAGTTTTCCTGAATTTTTTGGCTAACAGTTTTGCTTAATCTTGTCTTGCTGCAGTTAAATAAGAGATTAGCCTATTGAGTTAACCCTAGATCTTCAACACTTTTCTTTCTTCTCTTCTATATTATTTTGTTTCTGTCTCTGTCTCTGCCTCTGTCCCTGTCTCTATCTGTGTCTCTCTTTCTTTCTGTTTTGCTTTCATGTGGCTGTGAACCTGGCAGGCCAATAGAAGCCTGTGATGTATAAGTATTTCAGTTCTAAAATGAATGTGTTGTTTACCACTGCCAACTACTTTGAGATTTAAGAATATTGGGGTCAGGGGTGTGGCTCAGTGGTACAGCTCTTGCCTTGCATGCACAAGACCCTGGGTTTGATCCTCATTGGGGCCCCCCCCCAATTAGTGTTACAGTTCATAATAACTAACTCTTGGAAGTGGTATATATGTCCGTCAACAGATGAATGGCTAAAAAATGATATTTTTTGTTTTAAAGAAAAAGGAACAATAAAAACAATGGTACAAAATTTCAAAGCAAGATTTTAGGAGAGTAACAATGGTTAGTACATTGTGTATTGGTATCTTCAAAGTAGTTGCTCATATTACAAGATATAGGCATGAAAAAGTGATCAAACAATATAGGCACAAACCTTTCTTTTCAATGAACTAATAGCAATTAGTAGTATAACTATCTTAACTATTCTGTGTGTGTATATATATATACACACACTATATATATATATATCTTTATACACACACAAAGTAGTATATATATACACACAAATAGTATATATATACACATACATATATACTATTTTGTATGTGTGTGTATATATATATACACACAGACACAAAATAAAGATTTTATATATATATATATATATATATATATATATATATATATATATATTTCCTTTTCCTTTCCTGTTCTCCTTTCCCCCATCCCAGTTTCTCTTTCCTTTTGAATAGTTTCTTTCCATTTCACAGTATCTGTTGTGCATTTTGGATCTTATTTACTCTTTCAACTTTTTACACTAGGGAGACAATACAATGTTTACACAAGCAACTCTGATTTATTTCACTTAGGAGTATGATCTCAAGTTGCATCCACTTATCTATAAAAGCCTTGAGTTTGTCCTTTATAGCTGAGTAGTACTCCATTGTATAAAAATACCACATCATTTTATTTATTCCTCAGTTGATGAGCATTTGGGTTGTTTCCGAGACTTAGCTGTTACAAATTATGCTGCTATAAATATGGGTGTACATACATTACTGTGGTGTGATATTTTTAATTCTTCTGGAAAAATACCCAGAAGGAGAATAGCTGGGTTGAATGGGACCCCTAATCCAAAAGTGGTATTTATACACAGTGGGCTACTATTCTACCATAAAAACTTAAGTCATTTGTAGGAAAATGGATGCACCTTGAGAACATAATGTTAAGTGAAATAAGTCAGACACAAAAGGTTAAATATTGCATGAATTCTTTTATATGTGAAATCCAAAATATAAATAAAGAGCAAAATAAAAGATAATAGCAAGTAGGGAGCTAGATCTTTCTTGAAGGGTAGGGGATCAAGAGATGGAGGGATCAGGAAAGAAGGAGAGGGGAAGTGGATGAAAAAAGAATTGATATGTGTTATGTATACGTACCAGTTTTCCCACAAGGATTGTAATTGTGTACTACAAGCATGCACTAATGAAAATTAAAAATTGAAAAATTAATAAGCATGTAAAAAAAAGTACAGGAAGCAACAAATGATGGAAATGAAAAGTTACCATCTGTTGTTTTAAACATTTTCTTTTAAATAAATATCCTACCAAGTAAAGAATATCTAGTTCCAAAGGGAAGAAATAGGCTAGGAAACATAGTTTAAAAAATCTTTACAGAATGTCTGAAAATCAGGTGTGCCTCTTGAATACTGCAGCTCAGATAAATCAGGGTTTAAAATCCACTCTTTATTCATATTAGTTTTCTGAATCTAAGAAAATTGCTTTTGATGAAAATTAAAGCAATCTTTGGATGGCATCAAGGAATCACCATATTTTAAAAGTCTGAAACCGTCTTTCTCCTTGCAAATTTTACTCATTTTGTAAAAGCATAGTTACATAGAATTTAAATAAACATATTTATTTCAAGTTAGGTGTAGCCTTTTTTGAACCATATTTGTCACATTCTTTCTTATATTCTAGCTACTTTATGTTTATTTTTCTTAATTTCGTTCATTTTTCCTTTCAAGGTAATAAGCAGATTTATATCAGGCACAAAGTAATATTGGGTGAGTGAATTTCTGACTGAATTTATAAGTATAACCTCTCATTTCCTGCCACATTAGTTTCATTGGGCATTGGGAATATAACTTTAATTATTTTTTAATTTTTGAATTATAATAAGATTTTTAAAATTTAAATTTGGCTTCCATACGGAAAGGAGAAGCATAAGAAATTTGAGGCTCTTATCTTCAAGTGATGCATGCTTCTTAACTGAAAGATGGTAGTTTAAAGGCGAAAGGCCTCTGAAAGTAATTCTTTTCTGTTTTTTACAAGCCAGTCTTTTACACTTAATCCCACTGTGGTCCACTGCACCAGGCTTCTCCTTAATTTTTAATTTTCATTTTGCTTTACTTATTTTGTGTTATCTGTGCCTTTTTCCCCCTCTTTGGTGGGCTAAATTGAAGAAATTCAACAGAAAGATAAGTTTATGTTCTTTCTTCTACCCCTGTAGGGGTCAGTCTTCTAAACTATCAGACTTTATCTCTGATTTAGGGTCTACTTAGAAGTACTAAGTCCTAGATGTATCATTTGTATTTTTTGCTTTTTTAATATATAATGTCTGTCTTCTAGAGATAAATTTTCAAATATGTGTGTATGGTTATACCCTACACACACACAGACACATACATAATCATACCAAGTATACCTATAATCATAACAAGTAATAATACTTTCTTCATATCAGATATCCAGTTAGTTTTTAATTTGATTATTTAACGCATAGTTTCCCCATCTCCTTTTTTTCTCTTGTCATTTTTTTTGAAAGCAGCAATTTGTTTTTCTGGATTATGCTAGTTGCTTTCTCATGATGTAGTTCAACATATTCTTCTATCTTCTCTATTTTCTGTAAATGATTGGATGTATCTAAAAACTTGGTTAGATTTGGGACTTTTTGAAAAATCAAGACTACTTAACAAGTGGTACTTTGTGCTTCCATTAAGAAGACCATAATAATATCTGGTTTTTTGTTTTTGTGAATATAGCATAGTGCATAATTCTTATTTGAATAGTAAAAATTCAAAACAAGAATAGACTAGAATTACCAAAAAATGATACAACTGAACTGTTAGGGATTTAGAAGAATCAAAGCCAACTCAGGGCTAATCTAATCAGGGAAAGTTTTATGGAGCTAATGAATTTTAATATAGGTCTTTAAAAATGGGAATGATTCTAGTAAAAGCTATGACATATATCCAGCTTAGGCTGATTTACACAGTGAATGAATGATAAAAATTATCCTAGGGATTTACATCAACAAAGGTTTATTTCTTGCTTTTATTTTCTTGTTCTTTGTAGATTAGCTGTAGTGTTGTATATTTTCATATTAGGAGTCAGGGTGATGGAGTAGCTTCTGTCTGGGATATTGCTGGTTTCAATAAGAAAAGAGACACTTTGGAACAAATCAACAGATCTTAAAACTTGCTGGAAAATGGCATATTTCACTTCTTCCCACTTTCTTATTCAAGTTTCCTTGCAAGCCTAATATTGACAAGGTGGGGTGTATATTCCTGCCATAAGCCACAACAATTATTTTTGTGACAGGATAGGATGGAGAGGGAAAGGGTATTCTTGGTAAGAAGAGGTATAATACACATAGACTATTTGAGAGTTAGTAAGAAGATCTAGTTTTCTGGAGAATAGTTATGTTTTCTGGGTAGAAGAGTATAAACGGTTAAAACTAGAGAGAGGACAGTAGAGTCATATTCAACAAACCTCTGGGCAAGGATAGACATCTGTCTTAGGGATCTTTGGATTGGAAAGTTGTAGCTAGGAGATGTCCAGTAGAAATACAGTGTGAACCGTAAATGTAATTCACATACATCAAGTCCCTGACTTACAAACATTTGAGTTGTAAACTATTACAGGTTTATTATGTAAGATTCACAGGTGTACTGTGTAAGACTCAGTTTGTTTGGTCACGAATGAATTTGTCTTAGGAACATTCTCCCAGAATGGAACTTGTTTATAAGTCAGAGACAACATATACCTTATAATATGTATAATGTATATGCTTTAAAAGTTTTCCTGTAGCTACATTAAATTACAAAAATGCAGGTGAAATTAATTTTACTGCTTTTTTTGAACCAGGAATCAAACTCAGGACCTCACACTTGTCAAGCAGGTACCATGCTACTGAACTTTACGCCTGGCCTACTGCATTTTGTTTAACTCAGTATATTCCTCTTGGTACCATATTGTTTGCTTTCATTATGTTCATTATTATATTCTCAGCAGTCAGTGAAGAAATGATGAAGTTCACTGTAGAAAACTGTAAGTAGGGAACTATAAGCAGGGAAAGGGTGACTTTGTCCTATGACTTGGCTTCCCAAAGAGAAAGCATTTTTGATAAGGATGAAACAGTAACAGTTCGTAATAAAATGTGGAACTCAGAATAATAATCTTCCTGCCATCTTCAAGATCTTAGGGTAAGGAAGCAAAAATGAACAGCTGTCTCTTAAGAGGTCCGCAAAAGAAATAGTGTCTTCTGAGGAGAGCTAGATTTTAGAATAAGGAGGTAGTTGGAGCATTCAATGAAGAATATAAGAGCATAGAAGTTTTTAGGAAATGTAATCCTAGAGATTGCATTGGTTTTACAAGACACAATAACATGGGGAGCTGGACTGAAAGCTAGATGAAATTAGATGGGGATAAAAATGAAAGGTGATGAGGAACTTGTGAAGAATTTATACCAAACTTCGTCTCAGAGAATCATAAGAAAATCACAAAATAGGGGAGCATGTTGGAAGGTGGGTTGAAGGAGCATGGATGAAGTGAACTGTTCAGGGATTCTAAAATGATGCAGAGTAGTTTATGTGCTATTGGGGGCTTCTGTGTTAGGCAGAAGAGACATCTGGACATGGGTGTGACCACTGCCTCAGATGAATGGGAATTAAATGAGATCTGAAATTTTAGGATTTAAATGAGAGGGCTTTTGAAGGCAAGTGACAGTGGGGACATTTCAAAGAAAGGATGTGTAGATTTTGATGACTGTGATGAAGGAAGGGAATTTGGTTTATCAATTATAAATATTCACTATTCATATTTCATATTCATAAGTTTCATTATTAAATCTTATAAAGTCCTACAAGACAACTGAGACAAATTTCTATTTTTGTAGACATGAAATTTAAGTTCATAATGGTATAATGGCTTGCTTAAGCTCATACAATTAGGAAGAAATAGAAACAGAACTAACTCAGATCCATTTGATTCCAAAGCCCTTTGTTGTTCCTTGCATGTGATATTATCTTTCCAGAGAGTAGGAAAACGGATAAAAAAGGACCAATTGCTAAACTTTGGGGGGTGGTGGTGTGAATTCGTTGACAGAAAGTGGAAGAATCAAAGAGGGAAATTTTTTAGTTTTGTTGTGGAAAGGATGGGTTTATTTTAGCACTTTGAATTTGAGATAATAATAGAATCATTGTGTGGACTGATGAGGCAGTTAGAAACATGAAACTTGGCTTTGGGAGAGAGCCAAGAGAGGAGATAAAACTAATGAAAATGTATGTGGTTGAATAAATAAATGTGGATATATTTTGAAAAAAGAATACATTGGAGGGAAAAATCATTTTTAAAGATTTAGAAAAATAAAGATATGTAAAATTTTGATAGTCTGAATATTATAAAGATTGTAATATATTTTAGAACTGATTTTATGTCATATATGCAGACATATGAGGTTATATGCATAGAGAGCAATATTGTATATGAGTATAATTATATATATGTATTTTGTTGATATGTAATAAACTAATGTCCTACAAAGGGAATTCACATTATATTGGCTCTAATAACATTGTATGAGGGTTTTTTGATTCAAAATATGAATAATTAATGATTTTAATATGCGACATAGTATTCTGTATTATAAATGGTTATTATCTGTAAATATTGTAGTCATATAGTAGTCTGGAATAGATAGTTTATTAAATCCCCCAGGGTTCATTAAGTGTTTTGGTTGTAGATCTTTAACCATTTATTGAGAGCTGCTTTGTATTAAACGTTGTTCACAGCATTATGTCATTTAGTTCTCCAATGTCCTTATGAGGTTTGAAGTTTTCTTTAAGTATATAATCTTTAATGTGATTTGTTAGTGATGATAATATTGCCATTTTTATATTACGTTAGAACACACAGAAATTTCATGTGCATAATTCATATTGTAAAAGTCATTGTGTTAAACATGTGCTGTATCTACAGAATTCTGAGATGTATTTAATCCTTATGGATTTATTGTGAGGAAGCTTGACCAGGGTTATATAGCTAATATGTTGACAGATCCTAGATGACTTAAAAAATTTCCTTTAAAAAATTGCCTGTACTATTAGTACCACTGTCAGTCTACCTAGACAAAAGTTAGAGAAAATATCTAAAATAAAATAAAAAATGTGAGAAACAAATGTCAGATTCACACTGATATTGCATGTTATATTAGTATTTAATGCCATTATAGAAATGTTACCATAGGAGTAGGCAGAGAGTTCATGAACAAAAATGAGATTGCATGAGAAACACTTCCCAGAATCAACACCTGGGATCTCATCTTACTAAAAAGTTTTTGCGTGTCAAAGGAAATCTCCAGCATAGTGAAAAGAAAACCCACAAACTGGGAAAATATCATAGCCAATTGTCCATCAGACAAAGGACTTCTATCTAAAACATACAGAGAATTAAAAAAAATCAGGCCCCTAAAATTCAAGGACCCAATCCAAAAATGGGCATCTGAGATGAATACACACTTCTCAGAGAAAGAAATACAAATGGCAAATAAATATATGAAAAAATGTTCAACATCAATGGTCATTCGGGAAATGCAAATTAAAACAACGCTGAGATTCCATCTCACCCCAGAAAGAATGGCCAAG
>RJWM01000589.1:0-37500 GCA_004363535.1 Dasyprocta punctata
GAATTGATTGTCATTTGTAAGTTTGTTTTGACCACTGAAACATTACTATTTGTCATCACATTCAGATGTTTTCTGAGAATAAAATTTGTTGTATAAAATTATTTCCTTAAAATGGCCTGATCTTTTACCTGAGCTTTACTCTGTCCCTATAGATTTCAAGAAAAGGGGGATAAAAATTAATTTCATAAAACTTTTCATGAAACTTTTCAAGTTTGCCATTGGCTCCTATATTCTTTCAACTTGTATTTTATCAATCACAGATTTTGAGTATGGAAAATTTTTCTGAAGGGAAATGCCTATTTAGAAATATTATTAAACAGCAAGTTTAATTAGAAGAATTTCAGATGTTTTGGTGTTTTAAGAAGAAACAAAATAACTTTTCATCTTGCATTCTCATTGCTAGAGCAATAATTTTAATTTCCCTTTCAACTTGATAACTATCTTTAAGCATACTTTTAATATACTAGTCTCAGTTTCAAGCATGATAAATTCACTAAAATTATGCGATAGAAGTACCAATTTAATTCAAGGAATTACAAACAAATGTTATGTGAATATTGCATTTCAAGTGAAAATTTAATGGGCTAACTCTTACTTTTTCTGTCTTTGAGTTTGCTGATATTTTCCTGTGCATTCTTTTCTTTTTCTGCTATATTAACCTAAAGTCAGTAAGCTCTTAAGGAAAAACAAATCAAAATTTTGAATACATTTGATTTTAGATTTTTTTATCTTTGGTCTTTTAAATCTTCTGAGATGTTAAATATTCTGATTTTTAAATGCCCATTGTGACATTCTCCAAAATAGACCATATATTAGCTGACAAAACAAGATTTCAGTAAATACAGAGGAACTGAAATCATCCCATGCATACCATCTGACTGTAGAGCAAAGAAACTGGAAATTAACAGCAAAGAAAATCACGAAAACTACATAAACACATGGAAATTAAATAACACCCTTCTCAACAACCAATGGGTCACAGAGGAAATTAAAGAAGAAATTAAACAGTATATACAATTAAACGATAATACTGATGCAACATACAGAATCTTATACGATGAGATGAAAGTAGTCTTATGAGAGAAATTTATAGCAAGGCACTCACACATTAGGAAAACAGAATGAGCTCAAATAAACAACCTAATGTTGAACCTCAAACTTCTAGAAAAAGAACAGCAAATCAAACCCAAAGCTTATAAGCAGGAAACTATTAAGATAATAGCAGAAATTAATGCAGTAGAGACTAAGAAAACCATACAAAGAATCAATGAATTGAAAAGTTGGTTCTTTGAAAGAATAAATAAAATTGATCAATCATTAGCCAAACTCATCAAAAAGAGAAAAGACAAAAACTCCAGCAAATTTGGAATGAAAAGGGAGAAAATAATGGATCCCACAGAAATCCAGGAGATCATCAACACCTACTATGAGAACCTATACTCTAATAAGATGGAAGACACAGAAGAAATGGACAGATTTGTAGACATAATTGGATTGCCAAAACTAAATCAAGAAGATGTAAAAATTCTAAATAACCCAGTAACAGCCAATGAAATTGAAAATGTAATTAAAAATTTACTAACACAAAAAAGCCCAGGCCCTGAAGGATTCACTGTTAAATTCTACAAGAAATTTAGAGAAGATCTAATGCCACTATTGCTGAAACTCTTTAAAGAAATTTAAAGAGAAGCAGTACTTCCAAAATCATTCCTGGAAGCAAGTATTAGCCTGATTCCAAAACTGGAGAAAAACCCAAATAAGAAAGAAAACCACAGGCCAGTCTCCCTAATGAACATAGATGCAAAGATCCTTAATAAGATACTGTCAAACAGAATGCAGCAAATCATCAAGAAGATTATACATTAGGATTCATCCCAAGGATGCAGGAATGGTTCAATACACACAAGTCAATGGATGTAATACACTGTATTAACAGAACCAAAGACAAAAATCACATGGTCATCACAATAGATGCAAAAAAAAGCATTTGACAAAGTTCAGTACCCATTCATTATAAAAAACAAAACCTACAGAAATTTGGAATAGATTCCCTCAATCTTATAAAAGCCATCTATGACAAACTAACAGCCAACATCATACTAAATGGCCAAAAACTGAAGACTTTTACTCTAAAATCAGGAACAAGACAAGGATGTCTATTATTACCCCTTCTATTCAATATAGTTATGGAAACATTAGCCAGAATGACATGGGAGAGAAATAAAAGGAATAAAGATAGAAAAGGAAGAAGTTAAATTGGCATTATTTGCAGAAGACGTGATACTCTAAGCAGAAGACGCCAAAACGTCAGAAAAACTTTGTAGATTTAATATCCAAATTCAGTAGTGTAGCAAGATACAAAGTCAATACTAAGTCAGTAGTATTCCTGTATGCAAGCAGCAAACTCACTGAGAGAGAAATTAGGGAAAGCACATCCTTCACAATAGCATCAAAGAAATGAAATACTTAGGAATCTAACAAAGGATGTAAAAGATCTGTACAGTGATAATTGCAGTACCATGAAAAAGAAGAAATGGAAAGATAACCCTTGCTCTTGGATAGGAAGAAGCGACATAATGAAAATGACTATACTCCCAAAACTGCTACACAGATTTAATGAAATCCCAATCAAAATACCATTAGCATACTCACAGTTCTAGAGAAAACATTCCTAAAGTTCAGAAGAGACTTAGAATAGCAAAACCAATTCTGGGCAGGGACAAGTTGGGGGCATCACAATCCTAGACATGAAATTATACTAAAGCTGCTGTGATAAAATCAGCATGATATTGGCAAAAAAAAAAAAAATTAAAAAGACCTGGGAATCAGTGGAACTGAACAGAAGATGCACATGCAACCCTATACACACTCAGCCACCTGATTTTTGACAAAGGGGCCAAACATGTTCACTGGAAGAAAGATAGCCTCTTTAATAAATGGTGCTGGAAAAACTGGCTTTCTATATGCCAAAGACTAAAACTACATCCATGTCTATCACCATGCACTAAACTAAAGTCAAAAGAGATCAAAGATCTAAATACTAAAATAGAAACACTAAATCTACTAGAAGAGAAAATAGGTAGGAATCTTGAAGACATAGGTATAGTCAGTGGCTTCATAAACAAAACCCAGACTGCAAGGAAAATATTACAAAGAATCAACAACTGGAGACACCATATTAAAAAGCTTTTGCACAACAAAGAAAATCACCAACAGAGTAAAAAAACAACCCTCAGAGTGGAAAATATTATAGCCAGTTGTCCTTCAGACAAAGGACTTCTTTCAAGAACATATAAGCAATTAAAAAACATCAGGCCTCCCAAATTTAAAGACCCAATCCAAAAATGGGCATCTGAGATGAATACACACTTCTCTGATGAAGAAATATAAATGGCAGATAAGCACATGAAAAAATGTTCAGTGTCATTAGTCATTTGAGGGATGCAAATTAAAACAACACTGAGATTCCATCTCCCTCCAGAAAGAACGACTATCATCAAGAAGTCAACCAGTAGCAAATGCTCGTGGGACTGTGGGGGAAAAGGAACACTTCTCTACTGTTAGTAGGAGTGTAACCTGGTACAACCACTATGGAAATCAATGTGGAGATTCCTTTAAAAACTAGGATTAGAGGTCTCATTTGACCCACATATTCCCTCCTGGGCATCTTCCCAGAATTAAAAATATCAAACCTCAGTGACACATGTGCACCCATATATATAGCAGCACAATTTGTAATAGCTCAATCTTGGAAACAACCCAAACGCCCATCACTGAGGAATTGATAAAAAAAAGATTTTTTTTCTTATTTAATAAAGTACTACTCAGCCATAAAAAAGGATAAAATGGAGACTTTTATAGATAAATGGATGCAACTTGAAACCATGCTCATAAGTGAAATAAATTGGACCCATATGTGTAAACATCGTATTGTCTTATAGTTTGAAAAACTGAATATATACTAAATATTGTGAATTGGAAAGAAACTGTTCAAAAGAAAAGAAAAAATGGGATGGGGAAAGGGGAAAGGAAGGAAGGAAGGGAAAAAGAAAAAATATGTTTATATAAAAGGTAGTTAAGATAGTTATACAGCTAGTTTCTCTTAGTTCATTGAAAAGAAAGGTTTGTGCTAACATTGTTTGGACAAGATAACATGCCTATTGTCTCGTACTCTGAATCACTACTACAAAGATAACAATACGCGATGTATTAATTATTGTAACTCTCCTATCTGTTTTGAAACTTTTATTGGTTTTTTTTTCTCTTTAAAGTGAAACTTACAAAGACTTAAAAGAAATAAATACCCATTACTTTTTTGGGGGGCAGGTATTGGATTTTCTTTTCTTTTCTACTATATATTTTACTGTGTAAGAATTGAAGATTAGTGTAGATATGGTCAGGTGTATCTTCCAGGATTCAGGAGTATTACACAGTTGAAGGTGCTACATGTCCAGTGATGGATAAATAGGACATTGTTATTTGATGCATACAGTACTGCACCAAATACTACTTCTCATTTCCTATTGAATGGCTTATTTCCACTGTCCACATAGTAACTGTCCAGTACAAGTGCTCACAAAAATGTTTTGTCATTATCTGCATATTTAACGTATCATATGTATATATATCAAGCAAATTTAAAATCATCTTTGAAATAGGTTTGAATTCTATGAAAATACAGACTGGGAAATTTGAAATCCCCTTTCCAGCAAGGGATCTTTTAAGACACATATAGTATTTTTTATTAGTGACTGGTAGTCAACAGTGATTGTGGAGATATTTAAGTATGTTTTGAGATTTCTGAATTTGAGACTGCTGGTCAACAAATCGCAAGATGAATTTGAATCTAGATTGGGCTGTGCTGAGTGATGTTTCCTTTCTGGTCATGTGAAAATCACAACCCTGCTGGCTAGGGAAGATGAGCTTGTGAATGCTGGTGTCTGTGACAGGGTACTGCTGCTTCTTTCCATAGTAGCCAAGCTTCTCCCTGATGGACTCCTTCCAGCTGATAACTCTATGCCTAGTTTAAGAGAATATGACCCATGACTTAGAACTCCTCACTGCCATTTTGTAGAGAATTGAAGGTCTTTCAACAGTATTTTGTGCTTCCTTTGCCATGAAAAAGCCAGCAGTTCCACTTTACTAAAGCAACTTTTCTTTATACACTCTGTGCTTTGGGTGTTGGCACACTTATTTTTTACTAATCTCTTGATGCAGAATTTTACATTTTTACAGTATAAAGGTTATAGGGAAATAGCCAGCTGTCACAGTCTTGAGGTCAGATACAACTGCCATATATGAGATGCACTGTTTTGGCTTCATACTCCTTGCCAGATTGCTAAGCAGATGTTCTAGGCTATAATTCAGGAAACTGGGACCTCTTGAAACATTCCCTGAGAGTCACTTTTGACATCTTTGAATCATTGATTTAAAGGTAATTAGTGTTAATAAAAAAGAAAATGCGTTGATATGGAAAGAATTATTTTACAGTGTTTGGGAGTTGTAGAATGAATAGAAATTTGATTCTGGATATTTAATGGTAAAAGTGTATTTTAACATCAGTCTGTATTACAATGAAGTACTTTTGCACTTTAGTTTTTAATGTGGCAACTATTACAAAAAAAATCTGTTAATTAAAAAAGGCCTTGTTTTTATAGACTAGACAGGCAATTGACTGTGTTACATTGAGCAATTTTAAAGCTTTCCATGTTTATACAGAAAATATGTTTAAGAAAGCTAGGAGTATTTCTTTCCTAATATATACAAATACATGTTTTGTTACTTTTTTCCATATAACCCATTACTACTTTTACTGATGCTACAGATTTTGAAAATTAATATAAAGTTCTCTACTCTAAATCTGGAACCTTTTTAAAATACCATGTGAAATCTGTAGATAGACACAATGTCTATCTTTAATATATCAGTGGCATAAAAGATAAAAATTTAAATTAAGTTAACTCTTACCTTCTAAAAGCAGGAAAAAACACATTTAAAAAGTCTGTTGAAGGGCTGGGAGTTTGGCTCAGTGGCTTAAGTGCCTGCCCTGGCAAGTGTGAGGCTGTGAGTTTGATCCCCGGTGCCGCAAAAAAAAAAAAAAAAAAAAGTCTTTTGAAATATGTTCAGTTAGATCTCCTGTTTCATCCTTAGGTAATAAAGGAACCACAAATCTTGAGTCCATATTAAGGTGTTTCACTTATTAGATGCATTATGCTTTACAGAGAAGTGCTGTACACCAAAATGGTATAAAATCCAATATCTCGTTATTGGAAAATTCTTAGGCCACCATATTTTAAGGAAGGTGAGAGCAAATAGTAGGAACAAACATCTAAATCTCATTTATAATTGCCTATGGATGAATTTGAATTTAAAGTTAATGTGGGTCCATCGGACATTCAGGGTACTCATAACAAACACTTCAATCAAACTAATGAAGTCTCAGTGTAAAAATCGAAGTCTAAAATTGCCTCTGTTCTGTCCCCTTAAACAATTCTTCCATTTTTCTGTTTCATATTTTGGACGAATAACATTACAGTGAGAATGATGCAAAAGACCAATCTCAGCATTTCCTCCGGAGTTGTAGAAAATTAATCAAATGTTAGTTTATAAAAGTTATCCTGCTCTCTAAACCTAAGTGGATATATGCCTTTAACTCTTCAAACCTCCAGTTCACAGCAAACTAAAAGTTACAGAACAGTAAGAAAAGGCAAAGGGAACAATAATGTCGAGTTTAGAATTGAAACTGTAGCACAGCCTCTGTATCTACAAAAAATTTGATTCATATATTCCCTTATTTGTTAACTGAGGTTTGAGAATTAGTAATATGTGTCTTTCCCTTCTTCCTCTCCTTTTTATCGCTCCCTCCTCTCTCTTTGTTACATATATGTATTCACTAATTAGCAAGTCATTAATGCGAGAGTATAAAATTTTTGTTTTTTCAATTCTAAGCTTCACATTTTGTTCATATTTTAATGCCTTAAATTGGGTGCATCTGTCCTCCACTGAAACTTTTGATCAATTTAGAGAAGAGATAACATTGGTATATTAGCTGTACAGTAACAATAAGATTGGAGAATAAGTAGCTGTAGTAGCCCAATGGGCTGTCCATCACCCTAAAATTAAGCAGACCTACCTTCAAAACTTCCGTATAAAGCTTTTGGTACTAAAGAGTGGAGAAAATGGTATGCTTTTTAGTAAAAGGTGAAAGATGTGTACAATCTATAGAGAAACTAGAGTATAAAAAAGGTATGCTTTTTATGTTGAGGACAGTGGGAAAGGAAGAGGATGAACCACACAAATGCACTTCAGTATTGACAAAGGTCATCTGCATACTGGGGAAGAAGGAGCAAGGAGCATCTGCAAAGCCACCCTTGTTATTTTGCATGAAGAGCTGAGTGGGGCTGCATCACCACCTCCAACGTAGAAGTCGAGTTCTGTAATTCAGATCTCCAGAGCCAGGTGCCTTACCATCTTTTCAAAATTTTCTTAACTCTAAATCAAGATAGGATTCCCAGGCTCCTCCTTAGGGCCATACTCATTTTGTATTCTCTCCTTTGCCTCACTGGGCTCTTTTTCCCTCATCTTTCTATTTTCTATATTTTGAGTAGCTCCCAGCAACTCTTAGTTGCTTTGTTTCTTGGAGAGGTAGGTCTTTCTATGAAGACTAAAGCAGTTATCTTCATTTTAGGATGAACCTTTTCTTTTTAGTAAGGTAAATTTCAAAACAGTTGAATTCCTTGCATTATTTTGTTCCTCTATCTTTGCTTCCATTGTCCTGCTCAATTCTTTTGAGAGAAGTTTGCCTGCATTTTGACCTCCGTGTTTTCTTCACACCACACCTGCATTATGCTGCTTCTTGGCATCGCCTCGTACCTGGGCTAATAGAATTCACTTGTACCAGAAGCTTGTTAGTACTTTAAAAATAATTCACTCAGGTCACATGGCATTAATTTCCTCATTTGGAATACCTGTCCTGCCATGGAATTGGCTTCTTGCTTGAATAATTAGCATTCAAGGAACCAACATTTGCATTTTAACACAGTTACCATAGCCCATCAGGAGTTAACTATCGTTCTGAGGTGAATTTTACAGGAAGTTTTGCTACATGAAGCATCTAGATAATAAAAGCAGGAGGATGAGAGTAAAATACCCAGGATTCCTTTACAGCAAAATTTAAAGGGAGACATATTTGCCAGTATATAAGGTGTATTAAAATTTACTTAAATTGGAAATTTAGCGTCTGAGTCAGGCAAAAGATCTTGTCTGTTAATGGCGTATGCAGGCATAGCCTGAGAAATGGAAGATGTCTTCAATATGTTGCTTTTGATATTTTTTGTATTGCAACTTAAAACTTAGTATCATAAAGCTGTGCTTATTGAGAAATTTGAGATAATCACAAAATGGATTCTGTAACAGAAAGGAAAATATTAAAGATATTTGTACTTGGTAAATCAGAAAAGCTGGCCTTCATAGTGAAAGCCCTTTGTTAGTGAAACAGGATAACAGCTCTTCCTCAAGTTTTACCTGGTCTTTAGTACAAGATTATTTTTCCTTTTATTTTTCTTCTTAGGAGGTAAGAGATATTTTGAGCTTTTTCCTAATGTTTGTTTGTAGAATGTTTATCCATTCATTAACATGTTTATTGAGCAACTGGCTGCCTAGAGGGAGAAGGAGAAAGAAGATAAGCCGCAAACAGCAGGTCAGCTATCCCAAAGATCTTGCAGGCACTGTGCTGGATAATGGGGTCACAACAGTGAATAGACAAAAATCCCAGCTTTCATGAGTTTTCTATTCTATTGGTATTATCAGAAGAGTTAGAAGTGCTTTTAGTATGATACTGTTTGATAATTAGAAAATGGACACTTTTTACTTATGATAATACTTTAATATTTCATGCTGTAACAGTCTCATGTCAAACTTCATACTTGGCTGCTCATGTAAGGAAGGATGAGAAACTTCCAGTCCCCTTCACTGTTAGGCCTGAAACTGACATACTGTTACTTTCTTCAAAGTGACAGTATAACAGTTCAAAGCAGTCATGGATAAGCCCAAATTCCAGAAAAAGGATTTAGACCTTAAAAACTCAATTAGAAGAATGTCAAAGATTTTTGTAACCATCATTACAATGCCTAAGCCACCACTTAGCTTGTCGCTCCAGGATAAGATTGATTTGTGTAGCCCACAGGTTCATATGGTGGAAGGTTGATCCCCAGTGTGGTGATACTGTGTGAGGTAGACCCTTTTAAGAGGTGAGGTCTATTGGGAAATAGTTAGCACGGGGACCTCACACTTATGCATGGATTGATGCTGTCTTCCAGAAGTTCTAGCTCTCTTAGGACCAGCTTAGTATGGCCAGAATGGTTTGTTACAACATGTGGCCATTCCATATATTTGGTCTCTTCTGCAACCATTTCCTTTTCTACTTCTCCACTGCATTGTGATGCAGCCAACAGAGCCCCTGCAAGAGACCATAAAAATAGGATCACTGACTTTTAATATTTTAAGCCTCCCAAACTGTGAGTTAAACAAATCTCTTTTTTTTACAAAGTGCCCAGATGTGTGTGTGTGTGTGTGTGTGTGTGTGTGTGTGTTTTCATAGCAACACAACACAGACTAAGACAGTAGCAATGTGACTCAGGGAAGTCACTTCAACTACCTGAACTCAGGAACCCTCAATTAATCTGACTTAGTGTGTCATGGGAAATGTGAAAGCATTTTGTAAGACACTAGTACTGGGCAAATAATGGAATGTCTTCATTGTCTACCCAAGCTAATGATTCATTCTAGTTCTGTGTATTACAGTTTTTATTTGAATATTTTAAGTATCTCCATCCTCCAGGGTCTTCGAGATAGTTTCCTGCAGTCATGGTCCAGTGCAATACTCTGTGTGGATGGCATATTAAGGAAGAAGTAGGAAATTACTATGTCACATGGAGTTTTCTTATTAAATCAGGTGTCTTCTGTGACCTAATTGTGTCTTAGTTATCATTCTTATAACCAGTAGACACAAGTAGGATGAAACATGATTTATAGCATCCTAAAGTTTACCATCCTATAGGGGAAATAAATGCCTTTCTACTTAATCTTTCTTTAAATGGCATACCTTTTGAAAAATTCGAAAATTTTTTGTTATTTCTAATGTAAGATTGATCACATTCATCTAGTAGTAGTTACACATTCAGTCGAAACACTCTGGCATTTTACATTTGACAGCATTCATTTTACAGAATAGACTATGTGCAGGTGTGATATGTCATTTCTCTCACTGAGCTAAAGTGGACTGTGAAAAGGCAGAGGTCGCCTCAAGAAGTCTGTCTGATTGAATACTTTCACAATGTTGCCTGCCCAGCTTGTTTTTTGAATTATGTATTCCCTTTGCTTTCTTTTCCTCCAGTTCCTTAAGCTAAATATTCTGGATAGAGTTACTTAACAACTTATTCAATACTAGCGTTTCCTGGACATACTCACTTATATTCGTTTCCTACTTATTATTTGATTCTCTTGTCTCATGGTTTCTTTCCTGAATCTTATTCTGCCACCTTGGAAACATGTTTTGGTAACATATTGGCAGATAAGTCAATTGTTGGTTCGTGAGATTTCCCAACTTGATTGGTAATAAAAAGTTTTTCAGTTGGTTCTCTCTCTCTCTCTCTCTCTCTGCCATTCTCTCATAATCAGGGATCCAAATAACCTGTATATCCCGATTTTTATTAAGATGTACATTTGGTTTTTTTTTTTTTTTTTTTGCTTGGTTATACATTCAATAACCAAGGGATGGCAAAAAGTGGCATATGGTTTTTAAAATGTGGGCATTCGATCCTGGATTTACTAATAAGTTTCGATGTAAAATGTAAGCAGTTATTTGTCCTTTTTTTTTAAGCCTTGCTTTCACTTACCCTTTCTCCATCCCTTCATTTGGCCTTTTTTCCCCTCCCCAAAGGGTTGGTTCATTTTTTCCAATGATCTATGAAATCATGTTAAATTTTCATTGTGTAGTTTTAATTAGGATAATGCAGGTTCTGTGAATTACTCCCGTCAGACCATCTGTTTCAACTGTTCTGTCTAGTTTCTGTACCTTCAAATAGCCACACCTATTCTTAGATAAGTGAACTTCCTAAGAATACACAGTTGATCCAGAAATGCCCTGGCTCGATAGGGGAAAGGAGGAAAGAAGGAAGGGAAAAGGAAAAAGATACAAATTTGTATATATGCATACATAAGATAGCTAAAATGACTATACTACTAGATGTATTAGATATTGGAAAAGAACAGTTAATACCCATATGATTAGGTCAATTTTACATGTCTATATCTGTTAATCTAAACAACCCTTTTGAAGGTAACAATCTGCAATATTACAGCCATTGTCAAATTCCCATCATCTTGTTTTGTAAACCTCTACTGTTATTATATTGGATTTGTTGTCGTCATTTGTTTGTCCTTTTGCTTTTTGTTTTTCTTTTCTGTGTCTTTTTTCTCTTAAATAAAAAAAATGCCCTAGCTCACAAAAAATTTTTGTTTGTTTGTTTGTTTTTGACACAGAGTCTCCCTGTGTAATTCAGGCTGGCCTTGATCTCCTGCCTTGTGCCTCAGCTTCCTAATTGCTGGGATTAGAGGCATGCGCCACCACACCTGGCTTTTTATTTCTTTATTTGTCCTCTCATCCATTATTGTTCCCCTCTTTTTACCATATATATGTACATATATATACAAACACACATATATTTGCATGCTTCTGTGTGTTTCATTATATAGATATATATTGCACGTGAAAACTAGTATAACATTCATGTTTTATTTAAAAGATATAGTCACACAAATAGAGTAACCATATTCTTTTACTCTTTGAGAAAAATTGGAAAATGCTTTAAAAAAGGAAAAGTATCTAAAATTTCAGCAGTTAAAAAAATAAAGACTTCTTCCTCATTTCTATCCTATGCCAGAAATAATCTTGATTAAAGCTATTTGATTGACATCCTTCCAATTTTTTCCTAAGCTATGTAGAGTTTCGCATACACATATTTATGTAAAAACATATTATTCCACAAAACAATATTATGTGTATTTTACCTTATAGATAAATCATTCCTGCTGAACCTTGAGGTCGTCATCCATAAAGGAAAGATTGCAGTATACTGCTCTCAGGCTTGTTATGGATTAAATTAGATCCTCTGTGTAGACCATTTAGGACACACCTGATGCAGGGTCAGCTTTCAGTCTTTATTACTGCTCTGTCTAACTGTCCAATTTGTGTGCCAGGTACCTGTGATCCAAAAGTCATCTGGGCACCTTGTGTTATAATGGTGTATTTTGTTTTTCAATAAAGTAAGAGAATCCTATGGATTTTTAAAATTCTGATTGACTCAATGTATTCCAGGTCACAAACCTTTACATTTCTTTGGTCTATAAAGTCTCCATAAGGAAAAAAAAAAATTGCATGTTAGTCAGAGATGTTACTGTGGGAGAAATAAGCTCATCATTATCAGTTTGGGAATAGATTCATTTCAGGCCTTGTTCCTTTTGACTAGAAAAAGAGCTGTCTTAGTTACTGTCTCACTGTTGTGACAAAATACCCAACACTCTCAGGTTAAAAGAGGAAAGGTTTATTTTAGCTCTCAAGTGGTAGACGTTTCAGTCCATAGTTGGCTGGCTCCAAGTCTGGGCAGTATAGCAGGGGGCATGGCAAAAGAGAATCAGCCCAAAGCAGGACAGGCAGAAAACCTAGGCTCTGCCTTCTTTTTGTCCCTTTCTAGTCTATCCAGCTACAAGCCTGTTGGTTGGTGTCCCCACATCGAGGATGGGGCTTTCCTCTTCAGTAAATGCATTCAGTCACACCTAGAAATATGTTAATGCAATTGAAGGACTGATCTAGCTATCACATACCCTTAATCCATATTCACATGCCCTAGATCAAGCTACTTACAAAAAACCCCACCTGTGGGTTCATGAGGCTTTATGGGGACATCTAGATACAAGCCATAACAGGAGCTTTCTAAATAAAGAAGTCAAACAAACTTTTTACCTAGCTATCACATACCCTTAATCCATATTCACATGCCCTAGATCAAGCTACTTACAAAAAACCCCACCTGTGGGTTCATGAGGCTTTATGGGGACATCTAGATACAAGCCATAACAGGAGCTTTCTAAATAAAGAAGTCAAACAAACTTTTTACCTGACTTTCTAAAGAGAAATTACATTTAAAAGAGGCAGGAGTCTTTACTCAGCTTTCCATCCCTACTTGTATACAAGAAGAGAAAGAGATACATTTATTTATGTTATTTTTGCATTCTAACACTTTGGAGTACTTAACATAAATTAGAGTGCTTTTCAACTTAAAAATATTAGCAAAGACTACAAATTATGGTAATATTCAAACTAAACTGAACTGATAAATCTACATATACCATGAGTTGAGCTATAAAGGATTGCCAATCACAGTTTTCCTAAGTTCTTTTCTACAGTTTTCACCATAAAAATAATTTTCCTTTCTGATCTCGTTAGCGTACTCTGTGATGAAATAAAACTTAGACAAACTTAAAAAGACTTACTACAGAGTTATAAAACTTCAATGATATAAAAACACTCCAAATGATCAAAAAAAATCTTTACCAAGTCATTTGTCGCAATTACTTTTCTCTCATTGCTGAGACAAAATACCCGATACCCAAAGTTAAAGGAGGAAAGATTTCTTTGACTCAAGAGTTTGTGGAGGTTTCAGTCCATAATCAGCTGGTTTCAAGACAGGGTGATGCATGGCCTAAGGGCAACAGTTCAGGAGTAAAGGGGCATACAGAAAAAGTAGCAAGAGCCAAAGGGGAGGAGCAAGTCTCTTTTTCTCCCTTATATTGTATGCAGGCCACCTGCCCTGTAGCACTCCCACCCAACCCTAGCACTAGACACTGAACCAATCACAAACTTTAGATTCATCTGCCTCTGAAAAGTGCCTCCCCATGACTGCAAGAGATTTTGGAAGGGCATCCATACACAAATCATAACACCACTCTAGCAAAATATTCTAAAATGTCATTTAGAAATTATCTTTTCTATAAATTTTACAGTAAATCTAATTAAATAAAATAGTGTCATTACAGGTAAAGAAAGGCATTAAACATAATAACCGATTCTATAAAGTTAAATGTTTATGTAAATACCTAAAACACCTTAAATCTTTATCTGTTTGTCATTCCAACAATATGTTGGGTTGAATTCCTAGTTAAAATGAACTAATAATTTAAACACAGTTGGTTGCTTCCTCAGACTTTCCTTGTTTTTTTTCTCAAATTTTGTTGACATTGTAATTATTTGGGGAATCTGAAAAATACAATATAGATGACTGACACCACACTTTGAGATTTAATTTGGGATGTTAAATTTAAATGTTTCTCGGGTGATTCAAATATACAACAATGTGGGTACCATTTCCCACAGCTCAAATTGCATCTTGGGCGACACCATAAACTCTGGGGCAGGGAGGCAACTGGGTGATGTCAATGCACAGTTAATGTTAGATACTGTTTTATAAAATCAGGACAGAATTCAGAAAAGTTAAGAAAGAAATTTTAAAAGAAAAACTTCAGCTCTTAATAGCTACATATAAGAATCAAAAGAAAAGTCAAAGCACATAGGACTTTAAATGTGGGAAGAACTCAATATTTAGTCTACCCCTTCATTTTATAGATGTAAAGATATTAATGACTTGATTAATACCCCATATTGTGTGAACTTGTTACTCCTCCCCATAGATGTGTACATACATGTAAACAAAGTTTTTTCTACATTCTCCTTTCAGTAATTCATTTTTTTTTGTTCTGTAGATTTGTTGTAGAACTGGACACTGATATTATCAGTGAGAAAAAATTGAGAGGTAGATTTCTCCTGTGGGTAAACACCAATAAATTTAGTTGTCGAGTGACTTGATTTTAGAAAGCAAGCAAGTACCCCAGAGGCAGATTATCTGCACACATTTCAGGATGAGAAAGTGGTATTCAGGTGTGAAATTGGGAAAAGATTTGCCAGAATCATTGACAGAAGGTACTAGTTAAAGCCATAAATGTGGCTGAAGAGAGAATATACAGAAAGGACATCAGTGGACTGAGGACTGAATCTTGAAAAGCAGCCACATTTCTGGGATGATGTAGAGAAATAGGGCAGGGAAAGAGATGGGCAATTTTAAAAGAACCTCTGCTTTATTATGTTAGAAAAAAGAATATATTTGTTTCCTTTCAGGGATGGCATAATACCAATAATAATCCCATTTGTAGTGAATGAATGAATGAAGTGAAATATTGTACAATGCAGGTTTTTTAAAAAAAATTTTTGCTTTCTTTTTTTCCTATAAGAACAGAGTCCATATGAAGTTCCAGAAAAAATACTGTACTGCCTTCCAGTACTTGTCTGACTAGAAAGATATAGTTGTCTGGGTTCATTTTTCCTCTGTCTCCTAACAGCTGTGAGAATTTTGGTAATTAACTTCATCTTCTTGAGTCTGCCTTCTCATTTTTGAAATGAGGATAATGCCCCTTCACATGGTCATTTGAGATGATTTACACCAAACCATAGTTCACTGCAGCAATCTCATGCAGTATTATTTTCAGTAGGGGTTAAAATTTGAAGTTGAACAAACTAGCTTGCCCCCAGAACACATTAATTTCTTTGTAGTGTGTCAGGAAATGGAAATGACATGAATACCTTTGTCATAATTTCATTGTGATTTATAAGGATTAAATAAGATAATGTAAGAAAGGATACATTATACGCAATATTGCTACCATTGTCAAATTCCTATCTTGTTTTGTAAACCTATAATGTTATTGTATTGGATTTGTTGTTGTTTGTTTGTTTGTGTCTCTTGCTTTTTGTCTTTCTTTTCTGTATCTTTTTTCCCTTAAATAAAAAAAAGAAAGGGTACATTTATATCTCTTAATTTTCTTTATTTCTGTTTGTGGAACAAATGGAAAATTCAGATGTTCATAGCTTTACCTGTGTGTTCCTCTAACATCTTCATACTTTCCTTTTTGTGTTTTCCTTTGTAAAATTTTATTTGTTCCTGCTACTACTTGTTTTCATTATTGCCTGTATTTATCCTGTAAAAACTTTTCCATGAATATTTTAAATAGTGAAAGCATTTGTTGAGTTAATGTTTCTTTACGATTTGATCAGAGATACAAACATCTGTCTAAAACATTTACCTAAAGGAATGTTTCCTCTAGTTTGATGTTGTTAATAGAGGTCAGTAAAATACAGTTAGGAAGTTGTAGGGGCTAATAATTAATGGGCCATCTGATGCACAGAACTGAAGATACCAAGATAGAGACTCTTCGAATAATGAAGTAATGGAACAAAGTAAAATTTTTAATTTTAATATATTTCTATTTTTGCTTCACACTACATTTGAAATAGGTCATGTCCTTTTTAAGGCATAAATACCATCAGTTGGAAACATTATTTAAATTGTCTTACTAGACTTGGTACAGCATAGACAATACATAATATTAGTCACTGTTTTAGTACATTGTAAATACAGATTTCATACTTGCTTTAAATTTAAATGTATTCTTGATGATAGTAGCTTTGCTTTTTATTTGGCATTTAGTTAAATGCTAAAATGCACTTATATAGTAATTCTTAGTTTCTATTTCTCACTTAGTTATTGCCCTGATAAAATTCCTTTGGTTGACAGTTTGCATCTGCCTGTTTTTTCACCTTACAAACCATCAGTTTTTTTCACTATTCACAATAATGGAGGGAATGTGTACCCATTTAATAATATTTAATGCTCTTAGTTATAAGAGTGAATTATTTTCAGTGGTATGTGGCAATACCTATAGTGAAGGCTGAAGTACAGTGTCTTATCTGCAAAATAGAAATAAAGCCTGTGTTAGGAAGCTTTCTGTCACAATATCTGAGAAAAATCAATTTAAAGGAACTCATTGTGTCCCTGATTTCAGTCTGTGATCACTTGACTATGCCGGGGGCCTGTGGTGAATCAGGGTGTCATGGGGGATCATGTGGTGGAGCAAAGCTGCACACCTCATGGTGGCCAGGAAGTGAACAGGGTCACAGGGACAAAATATAGCCTTCAAGGCCATGTACCCAAGGGTGTGGTTCCTCCAGCTGGGCCCTACCTCCTATATTTCCACCACCACCCTATAACCCATTGAATTGGAAATGTACTATAATAGCATCCTGATCTAAATATCATTCCAAAGTTCCACGTCTGAAGACCGCTGCCTTGGGGACCAAACCATCAACTTGGGGGACATTTCCGATCGAATTCATAGGAGTGCCCATAGTGCTTCATTTTCACTGTGAGATGTATTGTGCCAAGCGCAGTATTCTAATGGATATATGGAGAATGCTGATAGAGATGTTTATTGCAAACAAATATCGAATGAAAATATAATGCAGCCTTGGTTAGTCTCTATTTCATCTCACTGGTTTCTTTAACCACCCTTCTGGAATGTTTTCACGTAGAACTCTACTATGATTGTGTTACACAGCATGAAATGTCTTTCTTCCACATCATCTCCATTCTCTTTTAAAGTTTATACTCAAAAAACCTAATACGCTAGCAGAAGAGATACAAAGTTAATAAAATCATAAAGATTGTTTATTCTTCAAGACCATTTTCATTGTCTAGTTAGGCATTCTCACATTTTTTTCGTTTCGTAGGGTTTGTGCAAAAACTCATTACATTATCTTCTTTTCTTCATTTCTTAATAATTCTCATAAATCCTTGATAACTTCTTTGAAGTTTTTTGAACCTGGGTTTGGGACTCAGGAGACTATACTATACCTTTGTAATTACCTCATTGAACCAAGACTTTGCTGATGAATTAATTATATGCTAAAAAATTTTTCTTCAGTATAGAGTAAAATCTTGGTTGTCTGACGTGTTTGAGTGTCCCACACTGCGTTATACCCAGAAGTAAATGAAAGCAAAGACACAAAATATGTGTTTATGCCTGTAGTTAGAAAAATGCAACTTGCTTTTGATGCCCATTACCAGGAATATTTGTAAATCCACCAGATGGCGGTATTCCCTCATAAAGGTAAACAAGCCAATGGCGTGCATGATGGCCTGGTTTTCCAGATGAAATACAGGAAGCTTTTTACTGCAACTGAAAAACTCCTAGTCCTTACAGAAGACAAGAGAACATCTGAGGAGAAAGTTAATCAATAAATCATTTAACAAACACAGTAACTACGTCATGTGATGAACAATCTTTCTACTTTTTTCTCTACGTTCTCTGTGTAGGAGAAAGACATAAACATCAAGAAAACAAATTATATGATTCTCTTGATCTCTACTATATTTGGTCTACTATTTCTTACCATTCGCATTTGTAGTTTAAAACAATGGAACAGTATTCAATATTCAGCAATTTTAGATCTGATTATCAAAGCAACATTAACATATATTATTGAGGCAGGTAATCCATTTTAGAAAGATTTTCACAAGTTAAAATAGAAGTTTGGGTTTTGAAAGTTAACCATCAAGCCCCAGTTATTCAGCGTACCACCTGTTCTGTTGTATCACTGAGTTTCTATGTACATATATTTTGGGTAGAGATTATGAAATTTATTCGTGACTTCGGGTATAAATTTAGTATTCTAGAGATAAAATTGGGCTTTGTTATTCCTCTTTTCTGTATTTCTTACACAATATCTTATTCTAGTTGTTTGACAATTGAGGTACTTTAATTAGGCCTTTCAAAATTTGGGCAAATAATAAATTATTTCAAATTAGGTGTTTGTTCACCTCACTATTTAATGAAGCACTTGCAAAAGGAATTTACTTTATTTTCGATGCTGTATTTTATAGTACAGCTGCATGCAACTTAAGAGATATCAATTCTGCTAGACACACAAACTTAAATAATCCATGGTGTCTTTTACATGAGAAACCTAAAATATAAAGAACAAATAGGTAATAGGAAAAATGGAGATAGATCTTTCAGAAAAGAGAAGGGAACTGAGAAATGGAGGAATAGGGAAAGGGAAAAGGGGATGTAAAAAAAAAAAAAATATATATATATATATATATTCCAGTTCCTCACCAGGAATGTAATTACTATGTACTGCATTCATGGACTAATAAAGTAAAAATTGAAGAAGAAAAAAAAACCTGAGTTCTCACTGGTGTTTTCAACGTTGTTAGACTCTATAAACATTTATATTGCACCATAGACTACTATAATTTAAGGATAAGTTTAATCTTCTTGTTAGTCCTCCTACTAACCACCACAATATTATTTTATAAATAACATATCAGTAGCTATGGATTAGTCATTGCAACGTATTTTAAAGTGTATTAACAATTTAAAACTACAGATTCTGAAACTCTGCCTTTAGTTATACCTTTTAAGACAGCTGATAAAATATTGCATATTTATCAGATTTTAGAATATTTACTTTCAGTGCCTTCTGCACTATTTTGAATAGAAAGTAGTCTCAATTAGTGGAATTGTCATCCTAGTAATGACCATCTTCCTTGGAGGGATATTCTTAAGAAGGAGAAATTTGTTGTTGTTTTTATACAATCTTGAAAATATGGGTTATTTATTAAACACTCTGAAATCAAATTGTTTCTAGTGTATTTATTAAACTCATTTTACATTAAATTGTTGAAATTTAAATTATTCAATGCTACAGTAGTCACTAATTTAAGAAATGTTGCTCTTCCACATTTAGCTTTAGTATAAGATTTTTAGGAATAATAGTGAACTGGCAGTCATAAATTTTACGTTTTCCATGGGCATGAAAGTAAATATTGAGAAACTCATATGAATTAACCACAGGAGTCTTACTTGGAGTAATTAGAAAAGCTGTACTGTAAGAGAATTTTATTATTGTCAGTAAGCTGTAACTCATATGAGTCTAATTTTTGGGAGACAGTTCTCAACCTGGGACGGAGTTAGTGCTCAAATAATCCAGGCTGTCTTTTACTTGTTTCTAAGAAGATAGGCAATAGGCCAGCAAACTGAGAGTCAGATTTTCGTTTGGCTCATGCTCCAAGCTATTTTCTTGTGCAGTCAGTGTCATTATTGGCTCTGGTATCCAAGGAGAACAAAGTAATGAAGGGAAGTGACAAGGTCATGCAGGTAGAAAGGGGAAGCTTGCAAGAACAGACAAGTAGGAGGTTGACCATGACCCCTTGCTGCCTGTCCTTGGTGCTGATAGTTCTTTGAGAACAGTTCACGGCACTGGGAAACTTGGAGCGTCATAACCGTTTGAGAACCTGGTTGATCAGTTTAAATGCAGGAGGATGCTGTTCAACCCTTTTGGCTGTAGGACTCTACACGTGGAACCTAGGAAGATTTAGCTAAGAGGAATCGGAACAGTTTGGCACATCTGCTCTCACTAGCCTTAGAATTAGGCAAGGAATTAGCATCAGAAGGAAATGCAGAGAAGGAAATTGTGGGAAAAATAAGAAAGGTGAAAAAAATATTATTGGAGAAAATAACTCAAAAGCAAACTCGCGAAGAAGAAAAAAATTATTTTTGAAAGAATTTAGATATAGTTAGTTATGACAGTCTGGATATGTATTCAAAGCTAATATCTTTATACAGTTTTTCATTTTAAGAGCTATCTTACTGTACATGAAAAAGTAATACATAAAAGATCTTAGAAATGTGGCAGATTACCTCTGGAAAACAACAGTTTCTAAGATTGTATATTACATATGCTGTATTACATAAGAAATATGAAGAACTACTTGCTTTATTGTGCAGTACTTAAAAGCATACAGTGAGATTTTAAATTAATGTTTTAGAAAACATCATTTGATTAATAAGATGAATTGTTTTTTGAAAATATTTAGGACTTTTAGCAGTTTTGCTTATCAGAGGAATGTGACTCTTGAAAACAAACTAAAATTTCCATAATTTTTATGTCTAGTTTCATGCTGTCAGGCTGTAAGCATAGAATGTTTTCTGGGTTATTGTATTTGCTTTGCAGAACTTTTTTAGGTAAGGGGACACAAAGTAGCTATATAATGGAGAATTGGATTGTGTGAAATACTGGGTTAAAATGGACAGATTATATCAAACAACAATTTAATATCTTTCAAAAAGTGTAATTTACATGAATTTTATAATCCAGAAATAGAAAATTATTCACAATACTAATTACCTTTTATTTTTGTTTAGAGCCTTATTCTGCATATTTGGGGAACAAGTAAATTTTGATAAAATATCAAAATTGATGAGTTTACTGCAGAGTGTGAAGAACCAGAGTAAATTAGAATTCTGCTCACTAAGTGCCTCAGAGCTTTATTCCACCTGACTCATCAAATGAAAAATTCATCAATTAATCCTCTGACAATAACGATATATACCCAAAAATCAATCTGAAATTGATTTTTTTTTAAGTCCGAACATGAAAACCAAGTCCTGGCTTATACATAATGTGAAATTTCTCTTCATTTTGACTTTATTATTGAGTGTAATAGCTGAAGTGTTCGTATAATTATTTGTTCTGAGTCAACTACAAAAGTGTGATTGTTTGAGAAAGGTTATATATACTATAGAGATGTTCTCCAGCACAACCCGAGTGAGCTGATGAAGTTGTCAGATTCATGTAAGAATACAACTGATAGAATCCCTAGAAGGCAGCCAGTGGAGAGGGAGACTGATCACTAAGCCCTGATGGGAGACCACCCAAGACAGCTAACAGTGAGCTGAGTGCTGAGGAAGATCAAAGAGAGACAAGAGTAACAAACACTCAAATCTCAGATGTGGATTAAAACAGAACATTGTTAGGAGTGTGATTTCTATGGAATGCGTTCGTATGTGTGCGTGTGTGTGTGTGTCTAACTGAGTAAATTTAGATGAATCTTTCCCTATTTTGACTCACCTACTTTCTATATAAAAATATTTCAGAATATATTAACCATTAAAATGATGTTTTGCTTTAATTCAATAGTTCTGTATAGTTCTTCACAGATTTCCAAAGAAACATTCTTTCAAGCTTGTTAAGTTTTTTTAATGAGGTCAGTGCTATAAGAACATATATAAGAATATCACAAGAGAACAAACCAATCTAAATCACAGTGGTTTGTGTTTCATTTCATTCATTTTTTATTAATCTTAGCAAAATGTATTCAGATAAAAAACTACGAATAGAAAAAATCGGAAGTGTCCAATTTAAATTGACATTAGGTTCTGCATCTTTTAAAAAAAAAAAAACCTTGAAATCAGGTAGTTTTCAAACCTATGTTATGGCTTCTCAATTCTAAATTTCTATCATTTAGATATTACTTTGAATTTTAACAGACTGCATTAGAGAGTTCTTTGTGTTTTTACAGTTAACTTAATATTGTTCTAAATGCTCTAAGTCAGCATAATATTACGAAAAGAAATGTATTCTTCCAGTGTACAGTGATGTGAAACAACGAGAAGATTCCGGGAAATGTGAAACTAGAGAACTCTGTCAGTACTACTCATCTCACATGTAGTAAATTTTGATGACTCTTTGAAATGTGAATTCTTGTAGGAAATGAACATTAAACTGTTTTTATGTTTTATAGATGTTCAAAAAAAGCTGAATACATATGATTCTGAACCTATTAGAATTTTTTCACCTGTCACAATAGCAGTAAGAAAATTGCAATGGAAATGTCTTCTTGAGTGCATAGCATATGAAATAATGTGTTTTTTCCCTGTAGTTTAAATGTTAACTGTATTTTAGGTCTCATTCTTTGCATATGCCGTGACAATTATGATTGCTTGATTAAAGGACGAGCTTTTTTGCTAGTTACATGTCACAATACCAAACGCTTTACGTCGGAACAGTGTTTAGAATGTTCTGTTTCTGATCAGGTCAAATGTTGCTGGTAAAAAACTAAAGTAGGATAATATATTGCAAAGATCTTTTGTTGTTAAAATATTTGTGGCTTTTTAGTTTTGAGTTTTGCTCCATCTCTTTTAAACAGTCTAGAAAATGCATATGTTAATTAATAAAATACTCGTACTATATGAAAGCACTTTAAAATAATTCAGAAGTTATGTTTCTTAACATTTTAAAAGCCATACTGAAAAAGGATATATTTTTAAATTTTCACAAAACACTGATACGTGCTTTTTTCAGTATTTCAGCTTTTTGAATGAGATACATTTTTTAAGTTCATCTGTAAAGAATTATATTTCTGCTCCATATGTCTTCTACAAAATTGTGTTTTTTTTTTTATTCAGGCTTATTTGGATAAATGTATAGCATACAAATGAAATCAGTGATATATATATGGCTTGTCAGAGAATTTGTACATCTGTATTAGCGGTCAGTGTGACTACAAATGTTGGAATGTATTTAAAAGCAAAGAAGTCAGAGTTTCTTACAATTCAAATAGTTAATACTTTTTCTCTTTTTATACAATTTTTTCATCATTTTAGATATGAGTAGTTAAGAATTAGTCATTTTGTTATTCATAGATAATTTTTTTTTGCAAAAATTCTAAATGGAGTTTTTAAGACTTAGGAGTTCCATATATAATTATTTGCTATCTAGTATAAAAGAATTACCTTGGTTTTGTTCTTCTTTCTATGGGTAGGGGTGCTCTGTTACAGTTTTAAATTAAAATGTTAGTAGAAAAGGGAAACTTTAAATTTCTTCCACTGGAAAATTTTAGACCTTTGAAAATAGTAAAAAGAATAAAAAAATTATATTATACTTACAGTTTTTACTGACCTCTTCTATTTTAACGTTAGTCTATAATTTCTGGGCACCAGGGGGCAGAAGTGGTCATGGGGAAGTAAGGTTTCTTTGGGAGTTGAGCATGGGAAAACTCATTTTAGGGTCCATTCTTTCAGTAGTTTCCAAATATAAAGCTTGTGCTAAAGATCAATAATTTATGTTTTTTGTTTTTCAAGATTAGGCATTTTTACCTGTTATTCTGATTTCTTTATAATTTAAAAACAATTATAGTCATTCATACATCAATCTAATTTATTTAATGCTATTACTAAAAAATTAATTTTGTACATTCACTTGAGTTATTTTTTAACATCACAAACTGTTATATTCTCCACTAACATGCCACATTAGAAAAGAGAAACTTACTGGCATGACCATTAAATATTTTTCATGACGAATTACTTCTTTTGAAATATCTTTAATGATTTTTGACAATGTTTAGTTATTTTGTTACATAATTAAAATTATGTTTGAAATTTTTGAGAAATACTTCTTACTTGAATTTTCTCTATTAGAGCAGCTTTCTTTTATTTAGATCAATAAGAAAGCTTTTGTCATTTTGTCAGAAAATAATTTCAAATCCTTAAATTTGAAATTTAAGACTTGTTTTGTTCATTGTAGTAGTTTTCTTCAAAGATAAATTCCCAACTTTTTCAGCCTTCCAATTTTTATTCAGCAGTTTTATGCTTTTTAAATAATGGGATAGAATTGACTTTTTTTAGAAAAGCAAGCCTGTAAAGTCTGGAGAGGATTCATTGAACTGCAATAACACCTCATATTGATTAGAATTCTTCTTCTTACACTTTAATAATCTACCTAAAATTGAAATGTGTTAGGTAATATGTGTTCATCTTATTAATGTTCATCATGAAATTATGTGTAAAAAAACTATCATTAAATTCTAAGAGAATAAAGTATGGTAAATGTATGATAGTACTGTCCAGTACTTTTATACAGTACTTCAAAGCAGGATACTTACAGAGTGGTTTGGTTTACTTCAAGTGTCAATAAAGTACACACTTTTGCATTATGCCTTCATTGTATCAACTAATATTGTTATCAAATATGTTTTAATCTTTTTGAAGTGAGATTTATATTTCACAATGTTAATACAAATATTTAGTGCATATACTTTACAATTTAAAATAATATTCGAAGTCATTTACCGGTATTTTTACTATAGCTTAATAATTTTTGCAAAATGTCTATAAAAATATTATTACTGGGCTTTCTCTGTCTGGACAATAGCCTAATCCCTTATGTTCTTACACAGTATTAAGATTTTGTTTAATTTATATTCATCAGAATGTTTTTTGAGTATCTTCTTTCTGCATTTAATTCTGGAATCTGTACTGTAGTTTTAAAATTTAGTTCACGTAAATATTATAATGAGTTTTAAATTTGTTGATTAGATCATGGCCAAACAATATTTCTGGAATGTTAATATTATAAATTAACTTGTTAATTTTAATTTTCAAAAATTATTTTCAATTTTACTATATCTTTCAGTAGTTTTTCCTGCCAGGGAAGTGTTTAAAATGAATATTGTTAATAGAAATCAAACATTAAATTACAACATGCATTTAAAGTTGATGATGGTAAATTTATCTTTTCTAAGCATGTAAGTTAGAAGAAATAATCATTACAAGAAAATATAAACCGCTCCCACCCATACAGTCTGCAGATTTTAATGTTACTTGTAAAAATATATGAGATTTTTTTTCTTAAAAACAATTTAACACAAGTTTGAGTTTCCTGGTTACAAGACATGTTCAAACCATAAATAATATTCTGTTGTAAACAATAATCTTTTTATCTAGAGAATATTGGGCGATTCACGATATAGTTTTAAAATTGTGAGTGTCTGATTTCCATGTTTGTGAACCAAACCCTCCAGATCCTATTGTTGTAGTATAGATGAAGTAGTCTCAGAAAGGAATAATGTAATATTTTAGACATAATGCTACTACAATTGATAAAGTTGGAGAATTACATTTGAGAGATGTTGCTCTAAATGTAAACATTACCATCTGAAAATAATTCTCGAGCATAAACGATGGAAATGATGTAAATTCCTCTTTTATCCTAAGGCTTTTTTGAAGCATACAGATTTCTTGGATTTTATTTCTGTAACTCATAAGATACTATGAGTTATAGAATCAAAATTAATCACACACTGGAGTAGCTCTCATTAGGAGTGCTTTCCCAGCAGGGGGTCATACAGAAGACCCTACTTTATTCCTCTGACTCTCACTGACTCCCACAGTCATGGGCAGGGCCAATTTACGCTGCAGATTTTTTGCCTTTTACTGTCCACAGTAGCTCCTTGAGCCGTCATTTGAATTTGGAGTTACCCTTAAATGTGCGTGTGCCCACATTTGCACGCATTCTTAGGTGCATGTGTGCATTATATACAGAGTGAGAAAGTGAGTAGCCAAAATCTTTTCAAATAAAGCATTGGTTTGATAATAATTTTCAAGGATGGGAAGAATTTTTCATCATACTCCCTTGCAGGGGCAAGTGAAGCATTTTATAAGGCTTCTTTTGCTTATTGGTGATACATTTTTTTCCTCTGAAAACTCTGCTGATTCGTGTGTTATTAACATCATCTGTTTCATCAATTTTTCTAACTTACCAGAGTCTTCTTGGGGGTATCAGAAAGTAGGTTACCAGATTATCTTTTCAGTTATTCCGTGTTTAGTGTAAGTCAGTCTTAATGTAGTAAACATGTAAATAATATTGAGACTCACATTTTAACTTGAAATTAGCATATGCTAAATTTTTTTTTGTAAAATTTGGATGATTTCATCTTTTTAAAGACTGAAAAATTTGACCAGATGTTACCCTACATTTTCTCTTTTAATTTGAGACTGAGTATGCAGTCCTTGCCATTAACCCTATTGTTTAGATGTGGAAACTGAAGATGAGGATGTTTTAAGGTATTTGCCCAAAATGTTGTAGATAGTAAATAAAAAACAAAGGGAGAAATAGAAATCAGATCGTAGGAATCCAAATTCAATTCATGGTCTTTCCATTATCTCTAGCTTGTAAACTTTATGTTGGTAATTTTAAAAAAATATTATGGGTGGTTATGGGTTCAAAAATAAGGAAAGTGATATTATAAACATGTACAAATGTCCTACGATGAATGTGATCATTATGTATATCTAAAATGTACCAATAAAATTAATTTTTAAAAATAGGGAAAGAGAAAGAGAAATGTAAAATTTGTATAAAAAGGTGAGTTGGATACTTTATATTAGTTACAATTTTATAGTCTATTCCTTGCTGATTTGATTGACAAATATATCTTTTAAAAGACTAAATATGAAATGTAAGACATAAAATACTTGCCTTGTCAGCTTGTTTTTGTGTTTGTCTGATTATCTGTATAGTAAAATTTTTAGTTTGGTCTTTTAACCAATTTCTTTTAACATAATATAATAATGAAATATAGTATTACAAAAAACCTTTTTTAAGCAAGTAGCTAAAGTAACATGAGAAAGTATAGCACTTGGAAAAATTATGACATTTAAAAAATGGTTTTTTATTCTGAAGTAAATCAAGAAAGTAAAAATAATGTCAATTCGTGTGAGTATGTGTGTGTGTACATGTGATGTGTGTATGTGTATGTATATGTAGTATATGTGCAAAAACTTTTTCACTTCCATTTTTCAGACAATAGCCAGGAATGGTATTGAAATCTAAAGGAATGAATTGAATTTCTTTAAATAGGATACCTTTAAAAAGTATTGACATTACTTTTTAGGTACTGCTAGTTCAGAAGATTGAAATTTAAAATGTAACTGCTCAAGTTTAAGAAGGAATAGAAGAGAATCGTATACATACACACACATACATACATATATATGTATGAACAGTCACGTAATCTAGAGCCCAACATGATAGTATCTTGTATTTATTTTTTTCTGAATTTTGTGGTATAGCTGACTAGAGTAGGTTTATTTTTCAATTTCAGTTTTAGTACTATATGCTGTATATTTTATTTAAATTTTATATATATGTGTATATGTATACTTTTTTTGTTTGTTTGTTTTTGTTTTTTTGTACCTGGGTTCGAACTCACAACCTCTCACCTGCCAGGCAGGTGCTTACACAATGGAACTAAATTCCTGGCCCTAGTTTTTGAGACAGGGTCTCACTATGCAGTTCAGGCTGGCCTTGAACTCACTTTGTAGCCGAGGCTGGTCTCAAACTTGAAACAATCCTTCTGCCTCACCCTCCCGAGTGCTGGGATTACAGGCATGCACCATCACACCTAGCTTAAATGATAATTTAAAATCATTATTCTTACTGCTTTTAACATTATTGTTACACTTTTCCAATTTTTATTTACTAGATGCTAAATTTTATAAACATATGCAAATTTATTTCTATAAAACCATATTCGTATGAAAACCTTCATAAGTGTCATAACAGCTTATTTGTTTAACTGTGTCATGGTTACTTTTGTCAACTCTTAAGTTGTTTTTTACTGATGTCTTCTAATTCCTAATTTACCTACATCTGTTGTAAGTTTTGGAACCATTGCTTTGCATACATATAATGCTTGCCTAGCATATCCAAAGTCATAGGTTCAATTCCAGTACCATATAACAAAAAAAGATATAATGCTACAAGGTTGTGGAGTAGATTCTTTCTGATGTATTCTCTGTGTCTTCTTATTGCAAAATAGATATCAATTCAAGTGGTTCAGCCAGTACTTGTCTTACATAGAATTAAAACAGAGACTACAGATAGGACAGATTTCTTAGTTCTAGCCACGTTCCTTATATGTCTTAAAAGGAACAAGTCTGAAACACAAAACTCTAAAACAGTCCACAATATAGACATCATCTGAGGAAGAGATACCTCTCTTTTAACCTTTTTTCCGGGAATAAATCAGAGGTTTCTTCCTAATTGAATCAAGTTTCCTTAAGGCACAGGGATATAGTCAGCCAGTATTCATTGAAATTTAGATTTGTTCCCCATCAGGCAACAGTTTACTTATCTAGTGCCTAGTGTGTTGGCATTGTCATCTACACCATCCAAGCTACCATTACACATGACATCTGCATGAATGAGATGCTTAGCACCTGCTCTCCTCTTTAGGATACTCAGTAGTGCGGTAGTAGTCTCCATGTCACCTACATGCTTTTCCCTTCCTGCCCACACATACTTCATCCTCTGCTTATGAGTTAATGTTTTTAAAAATTTGTTTCTGCCTGTACCTCCACAAGCTTCTGATCGTTCATTCTCGAAGCACTCATTAAAATGATAGCGAGGACAGAATAAAGACTGATAAAAACTAGGTTTGAATTGTACTTGAGAAAGGAAAGGTTATGTTTTCTTCATTTTTGTGTTCTCTTTTTAAATCAGAAGTTATTAATTGACCTTATCAAATGCTGTGCTCATTTATGTATACAGTCACTGCTTTTAAAAATCTGCTCTGACTAGGACTGTATATATTCTCAGTTTAAGAGTGGATAGTCATTTTGTTCATTTGTATATTATGTCCCTTTGAATCATTTATACTACATATTATGATTAGCTCTCATTCATCTACATAATTATTAGCAGAAAACCAGTAGCTGAAATGTTGTTATCCATATTTGCTGAAAAATATGTAGCAGAAAAATTAGGTAGGTTTAGTGAATTCTGCTTTTGAGACGCATACTGTTTTCTGTCACATGTAAGTTATGTTTTATGTGTTTATACTTTAGTTCTTAGCATGCTGTTAAATTATTTTAAATATTTAGAACATTTTCCACTTTATTCTTACTGATATCTTTATTCTTACTGATATTAAAAGAGAATCTTGGGTAATATTAGTAGTTTTTATTCATCTAGTGTATATGTAACAATATCCTAAAAATCACTCCCAGTTATTTCTAGTGAAAATACAGGAGATGTGAATAAAATATCCCAGTCCTATGTGAGCTGTTTCATAAAATTGGAAATTATACAAGTGTCCAGATACTTTTGCCAGTATATAAAGAAAAATTTCAATGTGTGAACACCCCTCCAAATTGCTGGGAGACGCTTTAAACATACAACTGACCATGTTATAATTTGTAAGATGGAAGTTAGACCAACTTAATTTTCAACATATACTAAAAAGAGAAGTCACTCCTACTAAATGGCTATAAGAATAATAGGGGCAGGTGTACAGCAAAGCTCTTGCTTGGCTAGCACTTGTGTGGGAACAGCCCTTTAACTGTCCTTTTGAAGGCCCCATGTTTGAGACTGAATATGGTAGAGTGACATCTGCAAGATTGGGCAGGTGGTGAAGCTGATGCTTCTAGCTGCATGCCAAATAATGGCTCTTCTTAATAGCTTGGGTGGACACCAGATTGAGGTGTCTTTGTAGAAATGAAGAAAAGAGTAGCTAATCATACATTTGGAGAGACTTTTACAAGCTACATCTAAAAGAAAAATTATCTTTTTACGAAATGACATCTGATACTCTTAACTAATCTGCTACTCTCCTGATGCTGCTTTCTTCACCCAAGTTTCTCTCAACAGACTTTGCAGCATATATTTAGATTTCAAACTCCTAGCCTTCTATTCTTTTTATGGCCTATGTAGGCTGTCAACAAACCTCTTGTACACAAATTCTGCTCTAATTTGATATGGGAAAGCATGTAACCATGGAAACGTTCTTTGTACCCTATCTCAAGCCCTGGCTGCTTTATTTACCCTTTACAGAGTAGAACAAATAATCTACATACTTACTATTCACTTTTTTAGTAATTCCCTGTTAAATAGCAAATATATGACTAAAATAGCTTTTCACAAAGGTACTGTTTTAATCAGACAACTGTTACTAGTCTGACTTTATTTAGATTAAAAAATGAATTACATTTAGAGTAGCCTTTCTTTTACCATAGTAATTATGTGTTTGTTTTCTAGAATTGATTTTGATTTGATTTGTTTAGAATATTTCTTCATTTGAATAAAATAGAAATATCCATAAACCAACAAATTAGCATTTTATTCCACACCTAATGTATAATATGATAAACATGCATAACTCATATTTAATATCTTCTCCACTATATTTGAATTTCTGCAGATTGCAATTTTTCCTTTCCTATGGAATAATTCTTGCAAAGATGCATTTCCAAAGATATTTTAGGTTTCCGCAGAATGAAAGTTAAAACACTTAACTAATCTTATTAATTCTCCATATTTTTTTTGTAATTACCGGTATCATTTAATTCTTAGGAATTGTCTTTCATTTGTTCATACTAATCCTGTTTTTATCATTAGAAATCTTGATCACTAGAAACTATTAAGCAAGTGCAGCTATTTGCTGAAATATAGCTAACATTGTAAGCTTATCCATGATTGTACACTGATCATATTTGAATTAAAAATAGCCTCTGATATTCATCCTCCAACTTTCAGTGCAGTGATGATTACATTCTGTATATTGTACACACATACATGACACATAACAAAGGAACTAGAAAGTGTCTGATCATCAATGGTGCATTTGAACTTCTGGATGACTTAGTTCAAAACTTACAAGAATCTTCCAACGTTTTTGAAATAATATAGAAATTTTACAAATAAGTATGAACAGAGTGTATTATAGACTCATAGTAATAATAGCGTGTTAGCAGCTGGACAAAAATGACTGTTAATGGACTTTATGAGTCTGAGGAAATTAAGTCATATACTGATTTTCCTGGGGCACTCTTCTATTTGACAATATGCTGATTCTACTGTGTACTTATTTACCCCTCTACTTTTTGTATACATTCTCAAATTTCTCTAAATATTTTACTTCATTTTCTTTTCCACTCTAGATTAATTCTTGAAATTATCTTGCTTCAGAAAATCTCACCTTTTCTTTTGAGTGTACATCTTTTAAAAAATTTTATTCCTGTTTATTAAGAACTCAGATGGAACTTAGACAAAAGGGAAGGTTACTGTTTTCAAATGTGATTGCATATTTCTAAATAGTTGTCATTGGTAGTCCTTATGCCTTTACATCTCAGTGAGAAAGATCTAGTTCTCTTGCATCAGGTGTGGGACAGAATCAAAGCCACTAAAGCCTCAGTATGAAGAAAGAAGTTAAACCTGAAAGAATCCCAGAAATTTTGTAATATGCATGAGGCAAGGGTAATTTTCAGACCATGGTGTTCTAGTCAGGTTCAGGTCCTGTGACCAGTCCTATCATTACAATTGTGAAATATTTTCTTCAACGGACAATCCAAACCCTACAATTTTACAATGAAACCCAACTCTTGAAGACATAATTTAATTTTATATGCTTTGCTCTATTTCCCTTCTCTGTATTTACTGATGCATCCTAGTTTTGTGGCTGATGAACTTTTATGAAGATTGTTGCCTATACTTTTCCATCTTAAAAAATGTTTAGTTATTTTGCTCCTGATTTTAGCATGATTTGTGATCTAACTCCTAGAGATATACCAAATATTTATATCATAATGAGAGCATTGTTATATTTTTAATTTCAAATTTGAAGCTTACTTTGTTACTTTTTATTTGCATTTTATAACTATCAGAAAATATAGGAACAAAAGTTTTTCCTCAGATTAAAAAAAAGGAAGAATGATAGTTTTTCTTTTAAAACAATTACTCTTTGAAAAAGTACTATGTTAGCTTCAAGCTTCATACCATATTACTCCTTACCATGTTGCTTTAAAGTTTAACATCATGTTCCTCTTATAGCAGTAATTCAGAAACTACTTGGTTAATTGATTAACATCCCTGGAAGAGATGTTCTTATTGGTTTGGTTTTTTTAATCACTAAATATGTATCATTACCTATCTAGCTTTCACAAAAGTAATCACATTACACTTTTGTCATTACCTCTATTCTCACTTGAATGGTTTCATTCTAATAGATCCAATTAGTATATCTAAACAGTATTTGTTGAATATAGAAAAGTGTTTATGCTAATATTTACTCTTTTTCCAGAAAAAAATTTTCAATTAATAAATTTTCCACCAGGCATTAATACAAAGAATTACACCAATGCCATTAAGATTAAAGTTTAATATTGACTTAATATACTATGTGACATTTAACTGATTTTTCCTGTTAAACCTAATAATAATGTAATTAAGTGATCCTAATCACCTACCTACATGGATATTCTTCAGTTTGTGAACTTATTATTTACTGGTAAAGGAAACTATTGTTTGAACTCTGTAGTAACTTTATTGAGATTTCTAAAGTTGATCAGGGCACTTGTGTGCACCAGTTCATAGCTTGCTTTTATTTATTTGTGTATTTATTTATTTATTTGCCTCTTCCTAAAAATGCAAACTAAAACCAAAATAACTTGTTCTTCCATGATACAGTAAGCCACTTTCAAAATCAACCCAGTGAAACTAGGTCTAAAAAGTGAAACTATCTTTGCAGGAGTCTAAACCCATATTGTTTTTTTGTTTTGTTTTGTTTTGTTTTGTTTTGTTTTGTTTTTCGTTCTATGTAAGAAGTTGCTCCATAGTACTAAAAAGACTTACGGGCAATTTTTTAAAGGGATCTCCTTAGAAGCCTTGGTAAGAATATCTGAACACCTCATCTATCCTTCTATACTTGCTCAAAAGCTGACATTTTAGCAAAGTGACAGGGATCATAGGTAGATACTTGCTTTTGCTGTGTGAGGTGATTTTTTAGCTAATGGATACCAAATGTTTCTAATTTCACCTTTTAAAATGTATCTGACCCCTAGGGGTAACATATGGTCATTACAGAGCTAATGCCAGAAATGCCATCAATCTGTATGTGCTGTATAATGGTATTTGTTATTGTTACTTATGAATGTAAAAGCAGCAAAAAATAGTCATAATTAAAATTAGGATCCATTTAGCATGTGCTAAAAGTATTAAATATTTTGTATATTTCTCACTGATGAACTGTGTGGGATTTGGTGTCTGGCTACATTCTGATTCCAGTTCCACTACTTTTTGTGTATTAACAGCTATAATGATACCAGCAGTATCTGTGCTTCACAGAATTTGGGAATGATCAAATGAAATAATGCATGCAAAGTATTTAATGTGCCAATCACATAGTGAGCACTCAGTACATGTAAGCTATTGTTGTTATTTATAGTTTTTCATTCTTAAACCACATACGTTAGACTTTCTACAATGTTTATGGTGGCTTTCAGTATTTATTTTTTGCATGTGTATTTAAAATTACTTGGAGTATATTACCACAAAGAGTCAGAAAGAAAACAACCAAATTAATGTTTTCTTTAGTAATTAGATTGATTTGGAGCTTTACTTATTTTATAGATGTGGGGGCCAGTGCTCATTTACATTCTGCATACCACTAAGAAGGTTCATTACTACTAAGCATCTACTAGCCAACACAGAGTTAAAGACCTAAAAATGAGAAAATGAAGGGTAAGAACCAAACAAAGAGAACAGAGAAAGTAAGGTCCTTAACAGGAGCCAGGCAGTCACCATTAATATGTCACTTTTGTGATGGGTAATGCAGTCATCTTTAAGGTCTGGTCACCCCATTGTACTCAGCTAAGAACCTTTAAATCGATACCTTACACAGATTTTTAAAAATATATGTATCAGAGGAAAAACACATGAAGCTCTTGCACGAGAGCTAGATAATAGAAAAAGAAGTGTCTATGATAATATATTTCAGATAATAAGAAGTTGTACTATCTCATTTTGTCATCCCAGTATTCTTCTCATGATGCATGTCAAAAAGTATGGTGGTCAAGGGAGAGAATGATGTGAATTCCACGGGACTATCCTTGAATCACTGGAGTTTACTAATGCTAGAATTATCTAGGACTTCCAAATTAACTTGAACTTGGGGACATGGTGCAACAAAAGGTTAAGAAATGGGGAAGAGGAATTTTGGTCACAATATGAAGTTAGAAGTGTGGAGATTCTAAATATCTTCAAAGTCTTCTGAACCTTCCTTAGGCCTGTCACATACCTTATACATTTTGGATGTCCTCTCTTTTCTTGAATCTATAATTAGGATTTTTGTATTTCCCAGTGCTAGTAAGAAAATCTAAAACGTATATGCAGGAATACATATATCTTTGTCCCAAATATTTTTAGCATGAATATCTGGCTGTACTTCAATGAAGGAACTGTGAAGAATTAGTACAGAATTAGTCTTCTGTTGAACAAAACAGAATCTAATATCCCATTATAATGGGCGATCTTATTTTTTCTATCCTAGTTTGCCATTTTTGAGTGGGTTTTCTGCTTTTAATCTACTTCTTTTAAAGTGTAAAGTTGTGTAGAATAAAAGTATCAACCAATCGACTGTAGTCTCTTTGACTTTTTTGCTAATTTATCGAGAGTACCGATTCTTTTTTTTTTTTTAAATAGGGAAATAGGAGTGGGAAAACTGTAAATACAATTATATTTTCTCCTAGAAGGATTCCATAAATTCCAAAGTTTTAGACTTCTTCTCTCATTTGACTTTTACTCCATATAACACATCATTTTGAGTTTTCGCTATCATGTCGAATCCACATTTTATCTAATAATAGTTAAAGGAAACACATTTCAATTGAAAGGAATTTTGATGAATGACTAAGTCTTTAAATTGTAGCTTTTATGTGTGATGAGATTTGGGTCACGAAATTTGTAGGGGAATAGTTTGCTTTTAATAACAGTTTGCTTTAAATAAAGACAATTTTTTCATTGTTTTTGGGTTCCAGAATACTAGAGATACTCCTTATTGATATCAGGGTGAGCTAGGGGGAACCAAGCAATTTCACTTAAGTTACATGCCTGTTTTTCTTACACAAATGATCTTATTATTTGTGAATTTTTACTTTGCTTTATGTGTTCTAAACTTGGATAAGATGGAAAAAGCTCTAAACTATGCAGTCTCGGACAGACTAAAGATATGTTACTGTAACCACTTCTTAGAATTTAATTTAATTAGCATTCTGTAGAATATGGAAGTTTACACTTCCTGACTTAGTGTTTTTTTTTCAAAATCACTTACTGCAGTGTTCAGTTTAAGTGCGGAGTGAACATGTCCTAGTAGTTGCAGAAACCCATGGAAGATATTACCTTTTGAGCTCACTTTTCATTTTGCATTGGGAACCATGAATAGCTGAGGTTTCATATTTTAAGACACTATTAGAATATAAACTCATTTTGCTCATTAAAATACTACTTAACATAACTTTTTCTCTTTTTAAATATGAAATAAATTTTCCTGAAATTATTAGGATAATTTTTTAACCACTGGCACACATCTAATGTGGTAGTGTTGCTTTTGCTCCCATCATGACAGGACAAGTGGTTTCTATTTAAAGGCTAGAGCCACTGTTTTAGGGTAGCCACAATCATATCTTCTCCAGCTACCTGTTTCAGTAAGTTTCGTAGACATAGGTTTTTTAATTGCATAATAGTGAGGTTATGGCATATTCTTTAAATATTTTAAACACTTTTCCTTTAGAAAAAGATTGAAGAAAATGATGATGAATCCTATTTTGTATTTATTTATGAAAGTTTGTTGTCTTTCATGTTTCTTTTCTACCTGGTATCAATCATATATTTAAAACTCTTACTATTTAGCTATTGGTTTATTTAAATCCTAAAATAAATAAAATTTGACCGACATATACTTAAAATTTTATTGTTATCAGTTACTGTTATTAGAATGATTCAATCTTTACTCCAAATTATGTGATAACTACGTAATATTTTCTCCATATTTCTCAGGGAGAGCAATGTAATCTCTCTAAATTTTACAGATTTAATAATTCTGTGACTTCCAATAAAATAATTCTGTGACTTCCAATAAAATATTTTAATGATGTATCTTGTTTGCAGTTTTGCATAAAAGCACATTATCATATAGAAAACTTAGAAGTTATTATTATTTAGTTTGTAGATTTGTGCTAAATTGTTTTTGTATTTCCAGTAAAATATGCAAAGCATGTATTCTACTGTAAACATTTAAACAATTTTTATGCCTTTGGAGTCAGTAGCAGTAAGTTATTCTAATTTAACATTTGGGAAAATTAGAACTTCTGAACAGCTATCAGGTAAACTGAAGTGTTCATAACAATTGATAGGGCAATTCTGTAATGCAGAGTGTTCAGGTTCTTTTCAAATGCTCACTTCTTTACTTATTTTTGCCCTTCTATTGATATCTACTTGGAAGACTTGGAAAGCAGAAAATATCTCTTACATATCCATGATCAAAAATGAATGCCTGATGGCCTGAAGGTTGAAATAATTATCTCTGGTGGCCGTGCAGATCTCAATGTCAAAGCTAAGAACCACAGGGCAGCTGAATTAAAGCATGAAAACTGGCGTGAGCACAGACAACCGCTTGAGGCTCTTTATTACTGTTTGATACAGCAGCCCTTTGTTGAGAATCTTGTTTTTTTGGTTCGAAAGCAACTGTGTGTGTCTAATCTCACATTTGCCTTTATCATCAATTCCATTCCTGTGATATTTACAAACCTAAGCAACATCACATGTATTTATCCCGATTTCTGAATTAGTGTTTGTGAAGCTTTCTGCTAATCTGCAGATAGGTGGCACCGTTCATACAGATTGGAAAAGCAGTGCTTTTCCTGTTCACACTATTCCATGCTGTAAATTAACCTGTCACTTTATTATTTGACAAGATCTTCATTTTTATTCATCAGGACTTGGGCCAGGATGGGTGCATTTATGGCCATTTGCTTTGCATGGCTCTCAGCTGAGTTTGTAGGTATTGTAAGTGAGATCCATTATCCCTGTTACAAGTGCACACAATGCAGATGCTGATCTGCGATGATGATGAGAAACCAAAGTCAGTAAAGACCACA